>KN716486.1:20654-49349 GCA_000816705.1 Dictyocaulus viviparus | reverse complement strand
TCTTCTTTTTGAGGAAGTCTCCTCATGAATTTCAACAAAACCTAATTACTTTTATAGCCCGCGTTTAACTCAAAAATCTTTCCTATCGCAAGAAGAATGTGTAGGTCGGCTCCAGTGTAGCGGATATTATAAAGTTATGTTGAAGATGTGGGACAAATCTCCGTTCTACCACGTTTACAGCGACTGTTTTTTTAAAATCATATAGTTGTGTCCCAAACTTGGTAAGTTTTTTTCTGTCGATGAGTTCATCTGACAAGGTTACCAGTTTCAAAATATTACGCATAACAACATGGAGATACTTTTTACATACTGAAGTGAAAGTGGAGACATTTTCAATGAAACGTCGTTCATGGGGTTAGTTTGTTTCGATTTGAAATGGTGCATTCAAATAAAACTATATAAAAATTTGACTGAGAGCCATTAGGTTAATGCTCTATCTAATTTTCTTAAGTACTTAACTAATTAAGTCGTCATATGCTCATCTCTGGTTGCTCGAAACAAAATCGAGCCCTTTTTAAACCGGATAGTAACTGAGGATGGAGATTGGATGATTTACGAAAGCATTGTAAAGAAAAGGACATTTTGTAAACCCAGAAAACCCAGCTCTTTGACCTCCCAACCAAGTTTGACCTAGTTAATCATAATGCTATATATATGGTGGAAAATCCGACGACCATTGGATTTTGGGTTTCCAAAACCAAAGGAAAGGCTAAATTCGAAATAGTATTGTTAGAAACTGGATAATTGAAAGACAGCAGTTCAAGAAAACAGGCGGGTTATGTCCGAATGGAAAGGCATCATATTGCGTCATGATAATTCTAGGTCACATGCTGCTCCCAAGACTCAGAAAGTTGTAAAACTAGGCTGAGAAATTCTGTCACATCCACCATATACGCGAAATTCGCGCCTTTCAACAATTGCTTGTTTTTGCACTTCAAAGATTTTTCGAAGGACAAAAAAAAAATTAAAAAATGGAGATTTCAAATAAGCACTGGTTAAGATTTTTCGCGCCAGAAAGCGAAACGTCTCTTGAAAATTTGCTTTAGAAATTGCCTTTTTTCTGGCAAGAAGATAATAACAATAACAATCCTATCATTCAGTGAAGTTTATTGACGGTAAAAAAATTTGTATGTAGTTTTATTCCAAAAGCGGATAAAACATTCTGTTAGACTTTGTAAAATTGCTTTTGATTTCCAAGGATCAAGGAGCTTGATCCATATTTGCTGCTGCTATATTGCTTTGTTTTACTATATCTTTTTGTTGTTAGATAAGTTCAAGACATTCTTAGAAAAGTTCAAGTTCAAGACATCGTTTCTTCTCCAAAGAAGCATGCATAATGATTATATACTGTCTAACATGAATCCCATACTACGATTTATGGAAACAGTTGAAGTATGGAACAAGTCTTCTAAAATACAAACATGTTACTCACAGTGCTGACTTTTGGTGTATTGAATGTTTAATATGTTTATTTTTTTGTTTTTTTTTTTTTATTTTACTACGTTATTCGAATGCTGAATCGGTTAATTGAACATTTGAAAAAGGGAAAGTTAGGTATGTTATTTTCCAATAGCGTTTTTTCAAAATAATTTTTTTAGGAGGTCTACTGTGCAAATCATGTGCCTATCGCCGGTCCACACGATCTGCCACCTTCACGTAGCAATGGTTCACCAGTAGAAAGCGGAAGCGGAAAGCTCAGCACTAGCTATAGAAGGTCATTTTTACGTAAAATTCAGCTAATCGCTAATGCTTCTTTATCTCTCAGCTGCATAATAACTGGTCATTGAACTGAATTTCGGAGTTTATTTTCGACTGCCAGTATAAGGCAAAAAAATGACTTCTTTTTTGAACAAATGAGCCCTTATAAGTATTGTTTTTACTATTAAACTCAAAATGAATAACTTCATAATGTGATGAGGTTTTTTCATGAGTTGAGCACGATTTCTTACAAGGAACCACTTACAGGCACATAAGTAAAAAATCTAGAACAGTCGATATTGCTCTGGTCGATGCATGATAACAATCACCAATCACAGCACTCTATAAAATCTCTTCACGATTTAAATTCTTAAGTAATGGTGTATTCAACGTGAATCTCTTATTTGGGAACGGCACAACTGTCATCAAAGAGAAATTCCTGCTTACAAGTCGTTCCCTGTGGTGTATCCTATTAAGCTTTATTATTGCAGAGATGCTGGACTTGAAGATATGAAAATCGCTCATGCAATCAAAGCAACACAAGTGGCTAAACCATATCCTAAAATTATTCATGAAGGAGCTCGTTATGCTGTGGTAAGTGGACGACTTTTTTTGACTTTTTTTCACCCATAAAGCTTTAAATGACCACCGTGCTCGTTCCTGTTGCAATTTTCTCGGTGAGTTTTACATTCAGTATTAAATAATGTATTAACTTTTTTCTGTGTCTGTTCTCATAGTGGATTTATGGTTGTTTTCGCGTCCATGGTTTTCATTTTATGTCGCTAAAATTACTGTTCAACAGTTAGTTGTATGTGAGCACGGTACTAACGTAATATTAATGTACTGAAAATTTTCTTATGAACACTAAAATTTCTTTCTAACAACGCGATATAGTAAATTACTGAGTTCTATGGACAATTCTAGTATAGTTTTTCATTCGTTCGACACGTTTCTGCACATTTATTATTTCCGACTTTTATATTCATAGGATTTTAAATATGAAATTCATGCGAGTTTAACGGCGTAAAATCCTCTTATTCGATTCCTTTTCTTACAGATGACGAATTTCATAATTCAGATGTTTAAGAATTTCATTTTCCTACGCACGACGTCTTTTCGTAATACTATGTAACTTGAATGGAATATTTCTTTCATAAATTTCACAATTACCACAATTCCAATAAGAATTTTTATGAATACTAAGTAGATGCGTTTCGAAGTGTTTAACAATTCGCGTAACAGGTGCTTAGTCTGTTTTCCGTTATTCAAGTCTTCTGGTGCACTGACTTTGTCTGTGGTAGCGGTCTGCTGTGAACATGCTGACGTAGGCTCTTCTGATATTTATTGAGTATTATTGGCTGCAAAATAGAGTGGAACAGGGGAAAAAAATAGAGAATACCTGGCGTTAGGTGCAGAACCACATACACGTTCGTCATTAGGGAGCGGTCCCATTATGCAAATCCTTTATTTGACTTTTGCACTCTTCATAACGTTACTGACAATTTTCTCTCGCTCCCTATAATTCTTTCCTTGAAAGATATTTGTTTCCTGAATTCTTGTGAGACAATTGGTTCACTATAAATTATTTCTCCCAACTTTTCTTTGCTTCTCAAAAATAAAACAGTATTTTCTGCGAGACATCGTTATGATATAGAATTTTCATTATTATTAATGACTTTTCCAATCTGTTGTGACTAATCCATTGTGATTGCAAAATGGATTGAGGCACATTTAACGATATTGTTTTGTGTTGTCGGATTCGCATCTCAATGCGACTGATGAAAAGCCCATCAGAAAGGTATGTGTTCGTAACGTTAATTCGATAGCTCATCTAGTTTTCTTCTTCGATATCTGATTACAATCGGACGCTGTGCAATATTTTCTCGCTGTCGAGTAATTTTGAAGCAGTAAAGGAATGTGAAGTTTAAGGTAGTATTGTATATTGCTTGATTGTGATTCATTGAACAAATTCTCTTTTGGAATTCTACATGCTTTACAAACTAAACGTCAAACATTGTTGCTGATGTATGGTTCCGTAAGGCAGACCTAAAGAGAAAATCAGGCGGTTGCTTCAAAAATATCACTTTTTTTCTTTGGAACCTCGTGTGAGGTTTTTTGGAGAAAAACTTTGATGTAATTTGACAGAGTTAGTTTGGAACTAAAAAGATTAGTGCAAGACTTTCTATTATGGATTTCACGTCCTACCTCAAATGGTATTCTATTTTCATTGACAGAACTTACAATGCAATATCTACTTGTGGGAACTTTTTATTGAGGTTCCTGAGCAGGTTCACATCTTTTGAATTTTTTTTTTTTTACAACTGCAGCATAACACTATACAAAGACAAAATCGAAGTCGTTCAAGTGTACTGCAACTGGACCAAGCATTTCCTTGGTTTTTGCCGAAAGACAGTGTGAAGAAGCTCAGTGCGTGTTTGGTATATAATCCTCTTATTAGTGGCTCGTACCGAGTTTTTCTTTGATAGTATCATTTGTTAGATGAAACTTGAAATTGAACCTTTTTGAAATCTACAATATAGAAAATATAGAGACATTAACAACGTTAGATGTCAGATAAAGAAGATCAGTCGGACGAAAAAACAACATACTTCAGATTGGATATCTTGATTGCAATTTTCTTAAGCAATATTGATGGTATATAGTGTTTTGCTGAAGGCACAATACAACAGAAGCACGAGTTAACGTTTCGACAGAATCTCCTTCTTCAGAGGGTAACAAAGTCTATGCCAATTAAAGGTGTTCCATTCAGTCAAAATCCTTGCAGAAGAAATTTTCCACTTGAAGTTGATACACCTTATCAAACACATACCTATCCCAAGTACCATTCAGAAAGTAGATTTCCTCTATTGCTTAATGGTGAGGACCGCTTATGTCGCCACAGAGACTGTGGTCTGGTGGTGAAAATCGGAAAATTAACCTTATATATGGTGGCAGGCAATCGTTTTTCCCGCTTCATTGTTGGGATCTGGCATTTATTCAAAGCACCTAGATAGACTTTTGAGCGGATATCTTTGTTTCTTGAGCAAGGATTTCAACTTTGATTCTGAACATTGAGCATTGTGTTTAACAACATTACAGTCAAGGCATTTAATTTGCCAATGCAAAGAATAAAGGATGACCTATCCTGGGAGGTTATTGTTCATGGCTAGATTAATGGCCAAACAATTATGATGTATTGGCTTCTAGTAAAATATTAATAATAAGTCGTCAACTTGGCGTGGCGATTCGGTAAGCGTTAATCATTAAGATGTTCACAATTACTGTGCAAGACATCTGTGAGGCAAAAAAACCAAGCCAAGACAAATAGTATTGGAGACATTCAGTAATACCATTAAATTCCTGTTGACTGAGTTAAGCGAGCACTTCTTTTTTCCATTTGACTCTATTGCAGATTAGGGTAACCATTGTTTAAGCTCTACGAGATATTTTTCCTTTGAGCGTAAATGAGAAATTAAAAACGCATCCGTTTTGAAAAAAAAAACGGGACTCTGCTTACTCTGACAGTTATTTTTCGTCTAATGTTGTGCCCATCCTACAATGATGATTTGTGTAAAACGCTTCGAAATGAAGAGAAGTAGCTGGGATGAGCTATAATCGTCAATATCGCTCGCGTCCACTTTTTTTGCAGAAACACGATCTTGCTAGTTTTCCGTTAACTTGGAACTCTGCATTTTGGCAAGTAGAGTGTGAAGAGCTGAGCTAGTGTATTAATGAGAATTGGTGATAGATTTTTTAGATATTCTGACCTAATCCTGCCTATTTTGCGAGTTGTACGATTCCTCACAGGCCAATTATGGCGTTGGGTTTCGAGAGAGGTTTTTTGGAAGAACGTCATCGCCTTCCCTTTCTCTTCATGGAAATACACTAATGCGACGATTGAAGGGATTCGAAGAGAAATCATAGTTTTCTGCGTTGCCTTCTTAGAAGCAATAAGTGTTCCGTTTCAGAGTAGTTGTCTTGTCTTTTTATTTGTGAGCATCGGCTGGCGTTGCGATTATTCTTGCAAGCCTCACCTGGTTTCATCTATTGCTTCTGCTCTTCCTTGTTTAAGTTTTCTCTTAACGCTTCTCTCCAGCGTTTTGCAAATCGCTAAGTTAAGTAAATTATTATAACTTTAGCTACGTCACTCTGGCGCATAAGCTCGACGGTTTTTGAATACAAACCTTAAGCTATGAATTTGCACAAATCTAGATTCATGGTGGTTTTCGGATTCCGTTCCCTTGATACATGAGCTTCGTTGTGGCGCGAATGAGTTGATGGTCCAATCCTGTATAGTAGTTTTCTGGTCTGTGTAGAAGTTTGAGAAAACTGTGACATTTGTTAGGCTTCATATTCACTGTGACCTAGTCTGTTTCTTTGTGATACTTTCTATGAGAAAACTTCTACGTCCATCACAAGAATAGAGGCTTTTGGATTTGTGAGTAGCAGTAAATTGTCTTTCTGATCATGATAAAGTCTGCTCTATAATATCCGCTTTCTTGACTCATTCCGGTGAAGATCGGTAAAGTCCATTGTGACGTCCTTCAGGCGTCCTTCTACGATCACTCTTCACATTGAAGTAGTCAAAAGTGACCTAGCAGAATGTGTGGTTTTCTCCGTAAACTTCTACATGTCCATATAAAATGCATCGATTTGGTCTCGTAGTTTCATATAAGAGGGGGGACGATCAAGATTTTGAAGCTAGTGTTGAACCACGTATTCTAAATTTGAAGCGTCTGATTCGGGTTGTTAGTTGCTCAATCAGATCGATGTTCATGTCAATTTTCGAACTAACAAGGCCACTTACATCTATGTGATCACATGCTCTAACGCTTCGTCTACAAGATCGTGTCTTCTTGTTTTGCAGAGTCCGATAACGTCATATCTGATTTTCTTATTGCATGAGAAGGCCTTTTATAGAGAATTTTGATGGAAGCGTTTCTACATTATATCTGCACATCGCCCCCTACTTCCTTTCGTGTTTAAACAGCCTATTCTCACTCTAAGCTTTCAGTAAACTCTTCTACATAACGCTTGTTGTCAAAGGCCTCACTATTGGTCATTTAATGAGCAAAACGTTTTTTTTTTCAATAATGCACAACAGAAAAATTTTGTGTAGTATGCAGAGAAATTTATTTAAAAAATGAAAAATGTTCTAAATAAATTTAAATTGATCTTTGACAGCTATCAAGTTAAATGTAAATTGCTCACAATCTGTAACAAAATATAGTGACATATCTGCAGATTTGGGTGTTAAACTGATTCTCTGTGGATGTGCACAATGTTAGGGAAAGATAATAACCACGATGGTAAAGAAAGGAAGATAAGAAAGATAAAAACCATATATATATATATTTATATAATGTTGCGTTTTATACGAGATTCAGCTACATAAGACACGTTCTAGGATTATGATGCACAAACGCGTTTGGAATTACTTCATCGACGAGCTGAAGATCAACTATATGAATCTTTCCAGAATCAGAGAACTAGGGAAAGCGAGCAGTTTGAAACAGAAACAAGAGTGAGTTATTCTCCTTTGTCATAGGCAAAATATACGAATTTTGTGATTATTAATAAATCTTATAAAAATTGTGTAGTGTAAAAAATAGCAATAATTTTTATGGCAATGTTCAGTATTCATCATATGCTTATGAGAAAAATCCTATTTTTTTTAACCTCATTCCTGCATTATATTCATCTATTTCCTAATACAAATCATTTCTCATCGATTAACACATTTCAACAAATTAAAATATATCTGCAGAACTTTTGTATCATTGAAGGAGGAATGGGAAAAGGCGTTGGCGGATTTCGCTCGGAAGTACGAAAAGGGTCAAGCGAACATGCGAAACAAGGACGACTTAATACGCCAATTGACCATCAAAAGGGAAAAAAAGCTGGAAACACTTCATAGCAAACGAAGGGTAGGCTCTAGATTATGCATTAACACGTGTTGACCGACATTCCATTGACTATTGACAATCGACGTTGGGTGATTCCAGCAAAACCTCCATTTGCACCCCATGGGACGTATGAGGAGTTCATTGTATTATTATGAATCTAGAGATGAGTATGAGGAGTCTAGAAATTTGCTGATCATCATGAATTTTTGAAAAATACCCTTTTTTTGAGATCTGACCATGGAGTTGGAAGTATCTCTGTGGTGCTTTTGAAGTTCATTGGATTCCGATCGGCTTTGCAGATTTTATATCAAAGGAATAAATAATAAAAGATAATGCTTCACGACAACAATACATGATCTTTTTGCTTTTGTTACACGCCATGAATTTTGTTTCATCATAATTTTTATGGAATTGTAGAATTCCATAACCAGAGAAGTTTTAATAGGTGATTTTTAATTAACATCAATCAATTTGAAAATTTGATTACTGAGTATGTACAGCTTAAAGAAATGAAGAACGCATAGTGCTGCAATGCTTATCATAAAAGTGCCTATTTTTATCTGCTTTAAATTCTTGCGATCTCACTATCGAATCTTATAAACAACTCATACATTATGTTATGCTGTTAAGTGATTTTTTTTGAAATCAAATATCCATTCCTTTGGTATTTTTGGTCCTGTATCTCTTACTTACCACCAAATCATCAGTATGTTGAAAGTGGAGGAATCCACCAATGCCAATATTTTTGTTTCTGTTTTTGTTTTTTCTGTTCTGCTTTCTGTTTTGTTTTGTTTTTTTTTTCTTTGAAGTATTCTGATAATTAACTCATTAGCAACAAGAATAAGCGTTAGCGTAATCCATCTCCTTGTGAAGAAGCGCCAACCATTTTTTGTCGTTGATTTTATGGAAGAATAAGTGTTCAAATGGGAGTGATCTATGCAATGATTCTAGAGGAGCATTCGTTGCTAAGTCATTGTTGCCCCTTCGACCCCTTATTAACTCATCTAGAACTTTCAGTTGGTCTCCTAAAATTAGATAAGAAAGTTCAGAAATTTTTTTTTGTTGTCGCATGGGGCTCTATTTTCTAGCTTTTTTATGCAGCACTTTCTTTGGCTAAACTATGTATGTAAGATAAGATGAGCTTTGACGCTGTTAAATCACTTATGGGTTGCGCCACACTTTCCTCTTCTTCAAAATAATTATTTAGAATTCTGTCTTGTGTAATGATTTGAAGTAGCCAAGTTGAAGATGCTTATCTTCTCAGACTTTACTGAGACCAATTTATTGACCCTAGAGGAATGATGGGCTTAGTAGATGTGCTGCGGCCGCGAACCTGCATAATGATTCAAGTCGAACATTCACTGCAGAACTTGCCAATGCTCTACGTACGCCTCGTTTATGTATTCTGATTTCGATATTATTGCATGGTTTTTTTTGGTACTACATAATGATATTCGTGTCAATAGTGACCTGCCTGCAAACAAACACATTTCATTTTATATTAAATGCAGGTAACAGTAAAGTATATCAAAAATTTTCGCAATATATCGTTCATATTATGAGTCAGCAAGGCTGTATAAAATCGAAATGTAGAGTTTGACACTTTATTTTTGTACCAAATTGGAGGAAGCCTTCTTAATTTCAACATTATAGGAACGTGAACGTCATCAAACTGCTGAATTAGTTGACAAACAAGCACGAGAAATGCTCGACTTATTTAAACAGGCTCGGTCGGTAGGTTTTCGATCCTCATTTTATTGCATGAATCATTACCCAAACGGCTAGGAATTCATTATATCTATATTTTATCTTACATTATATCGCAATAATTAAACCAATCAGAAGATTGTCTTTTGTATTCAGAACACAATTTTGTAGGAACAAGAGAACAGCTCTTGCACTAATACAGCATATCCTTCAACACCCCCTCCACCTTATCCGCCATCCAGCAGTAAACGGGAAATTTAT
Organism: Dictyocaulus viviparus; assembly: GCA_000816705.1. Classification (NCBI taxonomy): domain Eukaryota; kingdom Metazoa; phylum Nematoda; class Chromadorea; order Rhabditida; family Metastrongylidae; genus Dictyocaulus; species Dictyocaulus viviparus. Next base: position 39,777 of record KN716486.1, on the reverse strand, counting down.
ACAACCACAGAGTATTTTTCAGTGAGTGCTTCACTTAGAATACTTGCACTACAACAAAAGATTCATTGGTTACAGTCAATCGACGAGGTGGCGATTCACTGTGCACGTAGTGAAATGACGACGTTTACTGATCTGATTCGAACATTAACAAGCGAAGCGAGAAATGATGTCGATATGGCACGGTACGATAAAAACCCATTTGTTCTTCTGACTAATTGCCAACCAATTAGTTATATCAAATGTTTGGACGTAGGTTCTTATTAAAACTTCAGATGGTGATTTAGTCATTCTTTTCAAGATGTATTCCGAATTCCGGACTTTCCCTCATTGCCTGTCAGTTCATATTTCAATCCTAAAAGGCTCAAAAATTGCTATGCATGGAGGGGTTGAAAAATATCTTTACTTAATAAGTTTTGGGTGATATAATCGCAAGAAAATTCTGAGATATAATACCAATACTGGTAAATATTTAAATTTTGGCATTGCAACAATTTGTGAGCACTTTGCTTGTGATTTATTGAGATTTATGATTAATGAGGCTTTGATGATTCTGCGAATATCTGCAATCCATGTTCTTCCAACGATTTGAGTCTATTGAAGGAAAAGATGGTTAGTTGGCAGTGAATGTCTCGTAGTTTCAGCGGAGTTATACTAGTCCTGGTGAACGCGGATGCGGTTTGATTGAGTAGTAGTAGTAAACTGTGCTGTGGTAGCAGTGAAGCTGTAACGCGGGACTTGCACGTAGATAGAGAAATGGAATTGTGAAACTTCATATAAAAACAATAATAATATTGGCGAATCTCGTTGGTGTTATTCGTTTCATAACAAAATACAAAGCTTTATTTTAAGTTGCTTGTTCTTTTCATTAGTGATAGTGATAGTTTATATTGAAAAAGACAACTCTTTTTTGGCTTTCGTAGAATTCTCAGCATTACATCTCTGCTCAGTTACTTTGGATTGAAAGCGAAAAGTAACGTTTACTGGCAGAAAACTGCCAATGACTCGTCAATTTTTTCTAGAGCCATATATCGTTGGATAACGATAAAAAATTTGAATACGATGATATTTGACGAATCTGTTGAGAGCGACACGCCAATGGGCCTGCTGCGTGGTATCAAATACGGAACCGAGAGCTATCACGTACTTTTCAAACGACTCTGTAGGTAAGATTAGACAATTATTGTTTTTCAAACGAGATATAAATTCAATAATAAGCATAAGAAAGCATCTTAGTTTATTGTTGCATATGTGAAATGGCTTTTAGTTTTCTATTATATCAGGATGTAACCTCACATATTATAACTAAGTGATCACTGAACGAGTACCTAGGCTGTGCAGTTGGTAGCACACCAACCCGAAGATCTGTAGATTCTGGTTTGAGTGCTTGATTACAAGTTTTTTGATTGACTCAGCATTGTGGATATAGATGTTTGAAAAATTTTTTCATGAAAAATTAATTACGACAGTAAAGCTTAGTCATTGTGGCTTACATAGCAACAAATGTGCATTCACAAATTCTAATAATTTTCAGTCAATTAAGGAACATTATGTTGCGGGTTTTTTCATAACTGATTATTTTCACGAGTCGTACATTAGATTTTTATTACTTAATTCTATGTCTTTCTGTTATTCAACAAATTTAAGATGAGTTCATAATGCTAATTGTAATTTTTAAACAAATTGCAGCTATGCCGGCTTGCATTGCGTTGTAATTAAAGGCTTCTCAAAATCTGCTGGGTACCAACCTGGATATTCCTTTGATGACAATCGTTTCAGGTCTGTTTGGTTGCGTTCAAAAAAATTTTCTATTTGTTCGACAGACAAAAAACTGTTCAGTATTTTCCAATAGATTTATCAATTCATGAATTCAATCTCGGAACAACTAACAGTGTTTGTTGATGGCTTCTCAGAATAATAAGTTTCGAATTGGATTTCTTTGATTTCAATTATCTACTATTTTATAGAGGGCTTGAAGTTTAGAAAATCAGGTAGGAGTAGGTCGAAGTCTTCGGCGCAGTAACAAATTTTGAGCATATGTTGGAAAAAGGGTGAAAAAGAATTGTTCTACCTCAAATGACTAATGAGAAATTAGTTACCAATTTTTTCTCTTTGTGCGACCTCAATGGCAACATATTGAAAACAATGAACTCTGAATAACTTCAATTATCTAACTAATTACAATAGTTTGTACGTACGTTTGCGTACTACAAAGTGTTAATTCTGCTTTTCATTTTAAAGGAACACATGGAACGCTGTTTATTTGAATGGTTCGTGGCGATTCGTGCAGTGCAACTGGGGTGCTCGTCATCTCGTGTAAGTTTGATGCTGTTGTACAATCAAAATCCCTACGTAGGAATAACGCTGTAGACTTATCACTTTCGTTCACTAGGACGTATAATTGAATTAACTAAAGATCCTATAGTATACCGACTTTTTTTCTGCTTAGCAATTCAACGAATAAATCTTCCAGTAACGCTAAGGACAATGAAAATGAGAATCGCAATGATGGCAATTTACGTTACGAGTACGACGACCACTATTTCATGACGGATCCTGAGGTTATTTCTGTTGTTTAAAATTTCTCTTCATCGATAATCTCTTATCAGTGAATGAATTTTTCAAAAAAATGGTAAGGTTTTTTTTTCAAAAACTGAGAAATATGGCTAGATTTCTAGCATTTTTAGAAGTATTTATAATACTATATAACTTTAATATTAAAGTTGTCTATTCATTTAGTACTAAGGTGCTAAGTAAAAATTTAGTCATTTTTATTAATTTTCTGTCAACTATGTGTGATAGGTTATTATGGTCTTGTTCTAATATGTCTAATGATGCTCAATCAACCGCAAAACTTGGAGCATTAGGAGTGAGCTTGTCGGAATGTATTCCTCAAATATTCAGTGTTTCCACCCCAGCAAACTATAGATGATGACGTCTGCATTGCAGAAAAGCATATGTTTCATTTAATTAGGAAGTAGAAAAGAAATATATAACGTCACAATAGATTCGATGTTTTTTTTCTCAAAATCAATCTAATGGTTCTAATTTAGATAGTATGTCATAGCTAATCGCATTGATAATCTAACCCTTCAATTATGGATGAGTCTTTTTTAAGGAATTCATCTACGAGTTCTTACCACACGATCCGAGTTGGCAACTATTAAAACAACCAATTTCTTTGAGACAATTTGAGCGCATTCCGTTTGTTAGAAGTCTGTTCTTCAAATATGGGCTATCATTTGTGGATGACAAGCTGGAAAGCACACTCTACGTATGTTTTGATTCTCTGAAGTTTTTTGTCCATTTAAATATATTTATGTTTTACTTGAATTTAAGTAGTCCATATAAGTTAGTGTGTTCTTCTAAGAGAAAAGAGAAAAGATGAGAGGTTTCTCTTTTATAGACCGACAAAACTGGCGCCACTTCGGTGGCTATTAAGCTGCCAGATAAATCGGGCGACAGTCTGATATTCCACTACAATCTTAGATTTTTCGATTCCGAAGAGAACGTTATAAATGGATTATCATTGAAGAGATTTGTCATGCAATCAGTATCGAACGGAGTAAGTTTTTCCTTTATTAAATGCTATTTTTTATCATAATCGATCTATTAATCAGTAATTATTAGGTGGTTACCTTTCGCATACACACTCCTTCCACTCGACCACTTCTGCTGGACATTTTTGCTAATAGTGTCTCCTCTGCTCATTATCTTACTGGGCAACCAATTAAATTTAAAAGTGTCTGCAAATTCAAGGTAACAGTACTTTATTAATGATTCACTGTGCAAAAAAGGAAAAGGAAATGTGGAAACATACTGGACACTTCTGAGGCTAAAAGCCGTATTCAAAAGCTTACTTCAGATAAGAAATGAACAATTTATACAATAAATACTCTTAAGAAGAGAACGATAAGTAAAGTTATGGAATTTATTGGAGAACATATCTATAAATTTCGAGATGATTTCAGGTGGTATGCGATTCCCTTCAAGTCATCATGGTACCTTTGCCAGAATGTGCGTCAGGAGAATGGGGTCCGGCTAAGGCAACACGTTTATTCGGTTTGCGACCAATTTCTCATTTCGATGCAATTGTGAACGCTGGACGAAGCGTTGAAATCAAATTCAGGTCGGAAGTTGGTCTTATGAACGGATGTTTTATATAAAAAGCAATGCATTTCACCCTTTCAATTTCATGGTTGTAAACCTTTATGCTATTTATTTACATATGAATTATTTCTTGTTTGAAATGATAAACTGTAAAACTATTGTGAAGACGTCTAGTGATTGGCTCGAAATGTCATAGTCACTTGCTATGCATTGGCCCTCCCATGTTACTCAAATGATTGTTGAACTTAATTTCGGCATACTAAACCACCGTATTTATAGGATGACGAAACGCTTATGTGAGGTAGTTGCAGCGTTGCATCGGAATCGTACCGACGATAGAGCTCTACAAGATTGCTGTCGCACATACATGAATGACGATCAAGTAAGTTTACTATGGCAGGCTCGCTGGAACTCAATTTTCATAAGACAGTCTTGGTGTTTTAGTTAACAATTGTTTTATTTGTATCGATTTAATCTTCAAAAAATATATAAGTGAATCAAACCACACATTTGAACACCAAGCTTTTTGAGACGATTGGTTGCATGTCCAATATTTAATCACCTGACGAATATACAATTTTGTGGTCTCATTTACCTTGTAATTAGTTATTTTTTGTCTGCTCTTCAAATTATCTGTTGAAACTAGTGTTCGAAATGCCTTACTTTTAATTCCTTAGCTTCTATAATATTCTTGGTGAATTATTAGCTAAGATAAGCTTTGGTGTTGATCAATCCCTGTCGCAATATGCGTCTGCACATTCTTGTTCAACTTGATATCGTGAATAGTGGTTGAATGCGAACATAGTCTATACAGTGACTCGAGTTGACTTTTACCATGTCAGTGATGCTTATATTTCTAAATCGCTCCGATACCAATTTACGAACCCAGGAGGGATGGTGGGCTTGGTAGGCCTAGAGGGCGGTGACGAACCTGATTCGAGCCTGCGTATCACTGTGCCAGATCCAACAATACATCACGCCCCTTCTACGCGCAGTATTGTATTAGTAATGTAATTGTTATCCCCTTAATCCGATTTCTAGGTGCTGTCGCAATATGTTTTGTTTTCTTAACATATTTGGGAAAAAGAAGCAGCAGAGAAACGCACGCCTGAACCACGTTTGTGGCCGCCCCAAAGCCTATCAAGCTTGCCACTTTTGCGGAGTTGGTAAATTGGTACTAGAGAAATCTGAGTAAGATAAATAGCCCTGATATGTTGAAAGGTAGTTTACTCGATATACTTTATTGACCAGCCTCCCATCCAATCACCTCCACCATTCCACGTTGAACAAGAATGCGTAGGTGCATCCCGCACCAGAGATAAAGAAAATAGGAAATGTAGGTAAAATAACATAAGTCCGACTTTGGCGTTGATCAATCCATGTGAGACGCGTTACATTCTTCTTTGTAGTGATATCGACTCGAACCAAGCCATATTTACTGAACAAATGCTACTTACCTTCCTAATTTTGTTATGATTAGGAAGCAAGCTGAGAATAGTCATAGAAATATTCTGTTAGAGAAAAACTTGAAGGTTGCACTCAATAAGATACCACCGCAAACAAATTCTTGATTCCGTTCTTTTCCATTTTGGATGTCAATTTCTCATGCTAACCTAGAGAATGAAGTTTCTTACGCTGCGCAGCATATAGCTAGAAGTTATTTTCTTTCTCCTTAAATTGGTCGCCTACATTGGTACAGCTATTTTTGTAACATTTGAAACTGGTCTGAAGCGACGGTACTGGTCGATGATTCTGCTCTATCGACAATAGATTATTTGTTTTAAAAGTTTCATTGTGAGACGTGATTTGCAGTTCTGTGAACTGAATTCATTTTTTATCAGTAAACGAACCTATCATATAAGTTTATCCGAAGATTGTTTTTTTTACATAAAATTCCTGTATTTTCTTACTCACTCATTCAGAGTGGGCAATTGTTCTCATTCCTTAAGCGTGCAGCGCTTGCCCGATTGTCTTTGAAGTGTTAAAAGTTATGAAAATTAGTATTTGCGGAAATGGGTTATCCAGGAGTAATTCGAACCGTTAAAGGGTCAACTTTTACTGATGAATAAGTGATGATTTGTGAGCTAATCAGTTTGTACGTTCAGCATTGCAACTTGTGGTTTAAATCAGTAATCTAACAACAATTACTCGATCGCATGGATTGTTTTGCTCCAGATTTAACTTGTTACAAGTCTATTGATCATTCGAATGTTCGGTATACGTACGAAGATCTGCAAGCTCTTAGCTAGTGCATCTGCTTTGTTCTGGTGTAAGTTGGATGAATTTAGATGTTTACTTTCTTCATACGGCGAATCAGAAGCAGAAACAGGATCAAGTGGTGCTGTAACACAAAACCAAATCTTTGACACATATCGACTTACTAAGAAAATGTGAAGAGCATATTAATTAAGTGAACCAAACAATCAGCGTGGAGTAATATCGTAGTAAGCAAGTCATCTTGTTGCAATGAAAATTGATTTAGAGCATCAGTGGTAGCAAAGCGAAAATCCACACTGTGACTTTTTTTAAGAGTTTTTTCTATTCGTGATGCCATCCTCCTGCTGTAAATTGTTTGGCATCGCTGTTGCTTGCGTTTATTTTCATTATGAACCCAACCAAATACGTTATTTCAAATGTCACTCAAACGACCTCAGCCATCTTGTCTCCCAAACAATTTTTCAGGTTTCAAACAAGTTTGTTGCTCGAAGTAACAGTTATTGCTTGAGTTTCACTTGTACTTATAAATACAATATTTTGAGCGATACAGTTTTTTATTCAATGGAAAAAACTTACAGATATCAATCGTGATTGATTTTCCTGAAGAGGGTCAATATGGTTTGGATATATACACGAGGCAAAATGATTATCTTTCGAATAGTCGTCAACTTCTAACTCATTGTTGCAAATATCTTATTCATTCTCGAAATTTCTGATGCCTAGATTTCTTCTTGTTTTTGTTGATCGTTTCTGTTCCAAGTGAAAGTCACAAGAGTCTTTTTTGAAATGTTGTGAGCCGTGAAAATACGAGGTAATATTTCTTTGCATAAAATTGTAATCTGTAAACTTCTCGATATTTAGAAATTTCATCTCTAATCTTCAGTATCGATGTCTTTTATATTGTAGTTGTATAGCTCTCAAATGTTGTACTGCTGTAGTACGATTGTGCCAAATTCGTTCAGTGATGTTGTACCACTCAATATCTTGACGCTGAAACTACTCACTGTAATCGCTTGCAAGGTTTTGTTAGTTAGTCGCGTTCAGTTATTTACAGTACATTTGCACATCACTTCACCGTATATTGAAATGTTCTGTCAAGGACATTTAGCTCGATGATTAGATATGTCGCTCAGTACAGTGTCAGAAAGAGCACGCTTTGTATGTATATTATTACGAGCCAAGGAATTTTCCTTCTCACTATTCTGTTTTGAAAAAACAGTGAAGGTTAATTTGTATGTATAGTATTGTTAACGTTTTGCTGTACAACATGAGTATAATTTCATGGTAAGTTTCAACGGTAATAGTTCTGTGTACTGAACTGAAATCTATAAAAAGTTTTTTCAAATCTGCGCAGAACACATCACTATACAAACGATTCGGGAGAAATCAGCGATTTCACGTTAAAGTATAATGCGTTTCCTCTGCTTATTTGCTGACCATGTAGAAGATAAGAGTCAAAAAACAGAGTTCAACTCTTACATTTCCAATTTTCTCTAGAGATTTCAAAACATTCTTTATTGATGAGTCTCACGGAATCGAAGAAGTATCCGTCACAGCTCATAAAGTTACAATTCGATACGGTAGTGTTACCGATTAAGCTTTATTAACCAGTAACTCCATGTTGGTTAAGTAGAATTTGAAAATACTGCTTACAATTTCTAGGAGAAAAACAGCAACAAATTTATTCTTGCATAGAGTGAATGGTCGCAAATTACTTCTTCGTGGTCTGAAAAATGAAATCATTTATCCTTATGGTATCAAAACAACTAGCTTCCTGACGATATAGATCTTCAAGGTGTGGGATCTTGCTCAAGTAATGTTGAATATGAATCATATCAATCAACGTGAACGGTGTAATGACAAGCTTTCTTGTAACACATTCGCGGTAGTCCTCGTTTTTCAGCGTTTACATTATTGAGCATATGCGCTTTTTTATAGGTAGTATAAATTACATCTCATGCTCATTTTTCAAATACTTACACATGCTTCTGACACATGACGCTCTTCGAAAATCTGCACATATACGAGCTCACACCTATGAACCTCTTTGCTAATTTATCACTACACCACATAAATAGCTGTGCTCCATGTGCCGATGTTCAACTTCGAGCACACGACAACGCTCGATTTCTAATCAGTAACGTTGCTTATCTCACTGCAGCATACAGGCATACGTCATTCTTTATGATTTTTCGCATTGTGCTTAATATTGTATTAGCGAACAATAATTCAATAACAATTTAGTGGTGTCTAACTGAAGAAGATTCCAAAAAACATAGCCTCTTAGATGTATACAACATATAACTCGCATCTTTATGAATGTGATAAGAGAAATGAGTTACCAATTATTTGATGAACTACTGACCGTGGTTCAAATTTTGCTCGCACGTGAAGACGCTCTTCATGTAGCGCAACAAGAATGGAACCATTATAGTGTAGTTACTAGTGGAAGACAAACTCATTTGCTGTTGCGATTAACTCAGCATCATCACTGAGTTATGCGAACACCATTATAACCAATCACAATTGATAGAAAATAAATACAGTTAAGAAAATCGTTGTTTCGTTGTTATTTGTTACCACATTCCAGAACGTAATAAAGAATCTCATGCAGTTTCTTCAACCTTATGAGGCACTCAATTCAGTGCACTTGTAACGTCTTCTATTAATATACTCCATAGCGATTCCTCGGTTTTTTCTTGTTCATAAAGCAATAATTTCAGTGTTATTATATTTTAAAGCTGCTGTTATTCTATTTGACGAAACGGTTAACTTCAATGCGGTAATCACCATGATTTCCACAACCACTGTTGTTGGTAAAATTATTGTAGTGTCACCAGTAGCGTTTTTATTTCAAACTGTCGCAGAAATTATCGGAAAAAAGTGAAAAAGTATTCAGCAAAATATGTTATTTTAAAATTGCTATTTTGTAAGCTGAGTCTTTTAATATAAAAACTCACAGCCGTATATCTTCATACACTGCATTTGAATATGTTATCATTAGCCGATCGCATTAATTGATCTACTAGAGGTAAATAGGAAGAACTATATGTCAGAATTCAAAGCTACAAATCAATTGAGAACTAACAGGACTGTATTGTTGCACGAAAAGGAGGACGCTCACAAGATTGGTGATTATCGCTTAATCTGCCCATAATCTTATCTGTCGTCTATAACAATTAGAAGTCGCCTAGAAGTATCACGAGGTATAAAGAACCAATTTGTCCACCTACATTGATCTTAGAACAGCTTTTGATTCTGTAGGGGAATAAGTGGTCATGAAAGCGTTCAAAGCTTTCGACTTCATAAATCAAGATTCTTTGTGAATTATGCAAGAATCTCAATACCAAAATTACTCCGTTCTGTCTAGGTATTATCATCGTCAAAAGAGGGGCTTAATCAGGCGTTGCTATTTCGCTAAAGCTATTCACAGCTATACTTGACAACAAGCGAAATTAGAATAGGACGATATGGGGGTGAAATTCGACGGTTGACAAATTCACCATCTTCGCTTAGCAGATGACATCGTATTTATTACGCCAAACATCGAGCGAACGAAAAAAATGTTAGCCAAAGTTCATACAAGGGCACTAGAAAGGGATTATGATGCTTAACGAATCTCTAGCGCGAAAAGAACTCATGAGGCCACCTTTGCGCGCAATAGCGAGAAAGGGAAGTTTTCCTGATGTCTGTTCGATACTGTCGATGATCAACAGGGATCCAGGTGATACGGCTCTTTTGTTGTTATGGCGTGTATTCAACGACAGTAGTACTAAGAATTTTCGTACTCGACACTAAGAATTCTTTTCTATGAACATTATATAGTACTTATGAATGAATTGTTATATTATATAAAGCAACTATTCGAGGTGTATTCTTTTTTTGATGAAGGTTCAAAGATCGACTAAAAGTATTCCTATGTTAATTATCTTTATCACTTCAACTAGTAGGTATGCTTTGATTGGACCAGAACAAATTTGATATCTACACACAACACTGCAAATGTTTTCATACGAAGTCATTTGGTCAAACGATGATACGGTCTGAGCTGATGTGGTCAATCGGTGGTAGGACTAACTTGAAAACATCTAGTTATTGCATCTCTTTGCAGACAGCAAATATTCTGATGTACTTCCAATGCATTCGATTAAATGACGCAGTTCGTGGTAAACCGTCACGTTGTTAAGCTTCATTTTTAACAAAGTCATCGTAAAAACCAATAACATACCGAATTTAATGATGTGAAGTTCGTATCGCTTTTAAGTGTTTTCGAAACAATCGTGCCATTTGTGCATTCTTTCGACCCTACCGGAGTTGGCTAAAAAATTGCTTTTTTTTTTCGCATACTTCCCATCCTTTAGATATGTATGATGATGGTTACATCAACGTTGATGAGCATATCTGTTTTGTGACTGAGGAGAACTGACTGATAAAAGCAAGCGGTTTCTATCTTTCTGTTTATGGTACGGTAATCAATTAGTTTTTGATAATTGCTGCATTTCAAAACAATACGTCAATTTCTATCGTTTACCTGGGCGCTGTTGACGGAAAGTAGTGAATCTTCCGGCTTATCCGCTTTTGCTAATGGAGCTGAAAATCAATGTGAACCGTATGCAACAAAATGTTTATTTCAAATGACTTATCAATCACTTTGAGGTCAAACCTAATCTTAATTAGCCAAGAAAACTTGTCACAAACAAATCCTATCAACCAACGTTTATGTCATTTAAGAGATAATGATGATGTTTGATCAAAGTATCTACTGTTGTTCGATAACAGATATGCACTATGGAGATTGGTCTTTATTTTTGTATTCGCTATCTTTTCCTATACGTTACTTAGTACCATTCATAAATTATATTCATCACTGATCGATGAAAACTGATGAGAGACAATCTGACTGTACAAGTTGTTTTCAAACTAATTTTGTTTTATCAAATGTGGTGTTAAGAAATTATTTTAACAATTAAGTCTTTTAAGGCGATTTTCGCGTTACTTCACTGCTTGCCGCAGGTTGACACATAGCAACATTTTTGGATAGGTGAAGATAAAGGTATTTTGGCTTGAGGAAGGAAAGATGGTGTTATGGAACGAAGACTGAAAAATAGCATAAGTTGGAATGAAGCACGCAATTGGCGACCTTTCCTCGTTTCCGATTTCCTACTTCATTAAACGGCATGGTAGTCTAGGTTTCTAATTGTATTTTCTACAACTTTTTAAAGACAATTCAGACCGCTTAGTCATCAAAAGTGAGCACACTTACGAACTGTGAAACGAGTCGACTGATGTTGAGCATTCTTCTATAAAAGGACATTAATCGAAACATTTTGTTAAATAAAACATAAAATTTTCACCTCTAAAGATGTGTATTTCGGTGGTGCGAGAAGGGCCATGCAGGTAACTGGATGTGCTTGTTCCTAAAACCTAAGGGTAGCATTTAGGCAGAAGAAAACATATGAAAGAAATCATTCAAGAAGAAATGTATTGAGCTTGAATGCCGTACATGCAGGTTTGACCCCAGTCACATGCTAACCAAGCCTTTTATCCGTCAGAAGTCGGTGAAATGGTACTAGGATAATCTGGTAGGGTAATCATCACTAACTTGGCGAAAGGCTGGTTCCCTTAAATGGTCGTGTAGACCAATCCCATCGAATCGAAATGATAATATGAAAACAACTATTGACAAAAAATTTTAGGCATCGTGGCAAAGGATGGCTTACCACAGTGTTTAACTTTTGACAACACTGAAACTGTTCAACGTCAGACGGTTGAACTATCATTAGGGAACGCAACACACTCCATGTTATCAAGACATAACATTTTTTTTTTACATTTACGAAGGGCTGAAAACTTTCTAACCATTTCTTTTTCTTTCTTTTTCTTCGATTCATCGGTGATACCCTCTTTATTGACTTCGAGGTCAACCATCATAACCTTCGACGGCAGGTTGTAGTTGCTACGGTGTTTGCTAGAGATACAAGATACAAAGACGTTTGAGACGAAAAGGTGTTAGCGAAAGAAATTAGCAGCATAAAATTTACATCAGCTATAGTTATTGTGTCATCTTTCAAACGTTCCACTAACTGAACGTTAAGGAAATTGACAGTATGTATGGAATCAAATGTCTACAGCCATAGACATACTAGTTCAGCGTACCATGAATGCCACATTTGTATGAAAGTATATCTCTTAGCAAATACCTCTATCAACAATCTCAGCAATTTTTATCCTATTATTACTTATAAAAGTGTTGTTATCAGGAAAATTTCCTCTTTACCATGCCAAAGACGTTCTCTTTTTCCTCTTAAATTGATCAGCAGGCTTATTTTTTGGTTGAATGACTATCGCTGAAGGTGCTGCTTCTCGCTGTTAAAGATTTTAAAATTTATTATTCAGTACTGTCACTATGAAATGGAGAAACAGTGAGAACTACTACCTTGGAAAATGATCTGCTTCTCATTCCTACAACCAGGCGTATAACATAGGTGACCATCAAACATATGATGACGATCAAAGAAACCTAAAAGAGGTTTCTTATATTGATAGTATTAAAATCTAGAAGCTATCGGAATCAGATTGTCATTGTCATTGATTGATTTTTGTCAGATTACATCCAAAAAATTACTATGCCAAAAAAGTCGCATAAACTTCATTAATTTGTCGTTGGCCACTTTTGACATAAAAAGAAGGAAAGAGAGTCTAATATCAATTCGGATAAAATATGCAAAAATAAGGATAGTCGAATCTCGTTCAGTTTCCCGATTCTTTCATGCGTAGGAAAAAACTAAATCTCGTCCATAATTAGCCCGTTAATCAGCTTGTGTTCTCTGCCTTATAAAGTACGGAAGAGACGAATCGTTAATGTTTTGTTGATCTTTTGAATTGCTAGATGACATTGCAGGCGTACTATCGTCATTATCGAAATCTTCCACAAATCTGGCGAGCTTTTCGTTAAATTTTTTGAATATCAACATGAAGAACTCCTTTGTAAACGACTGATATAACATAATCATATTAACGCTAGAATGAGCCATTATGATAATTCAAACAGACAATCACTATGATACATTGATACTGCCATGCTTCTACACCGGATGAGATCATGGCTTTGCTCGTACAAAAATCCGATTCACTCATACGTTGGAGGAAACTTTTTGCATTTACCCACCAACAAAATAACAAAAAAAAACCAGTATGACAAAAACATTCTCAACAACATGCTCTTTATGTATGACTGACATATGGAGGAAGACCCTACCGAAGACTAAAAATTGCTTATCGAATGACTTTGAATTTGTGCTGATAATGCCTCTGTAGTTCAAACAAGAATATAGGAACATACCTCCATTTTTCCATTAATGGAATCTTCGAAAAACAAGAAAACTGAAGCTAGACCCTTACTGCAACTCCTTAGCATATGCAAAATAGATTGTTAGATGTGGCAAAAAACCACTCAGCCTCAAGAAATGCCCTCTGGACTTAGATGATTAGGTTTATAGGTTGATTACAATAGTCTGTATGCACTCTACCCTGTGCTACAAGTTTTTCGCAAAACATATGAAATCGTACCTTCTGAAAGACAGAATCTCAGACGAGTGAACGGTGTTGCGCATAGTGAAATCTTTAAAAAAATTAATATGGTGGTTGAAAAAAAATTTCGTAACTAGCGTCCAATGTGCTTGTTGAGTGAATACTATTTAGGAAGATTATCTTTTCAAATATTTCGGAAACATTGGATGGAACACCACAGTGGAATAAGCAGAAATCAGGAAGTCATTTCCCTGAATGGGCCACAATCAAATCATGTTAAGGATCACCGAGGTCAACCAAGAGTACTATATGTTATTATATCACCAGGATGTAGATCCGTATTACTTATGAGCTCTAGATGATTGCTATCAAAACAGCAGTACAAGAATAAAACTTTTCCATTGACTGCATACACCACACACCTAGGAAAAGCATGTCGGCAAGGTAATGCCATACAGCTAAAAATGTTTACTATTGCATTGCAGTGCCCCATGAAGTCACCCAACTGGAATAAGAAAAGCATACATATTCATGGAAAATGCATAACAAATCTTTATTATACGAATGATATCGTTATTTATTTTTGACAGCAAGTGAAGTAGGAACGATGCTTAATGCACACGAAATAGAAGAGAAAAAGTTGACTGCGCATAAATAAGGCAAAGACTCACTTCATGCCAAAATTCACTGTGTGAAGTGCAATATGTTTACCTTGGACGTTCATTGCACTAGGACAACAACATAGATAAGGAAGTAGACAAAAATTAGTATGAGGTGGATTCGGTCCTCTTAAGGACGTCATCGATGCAGATATATCCAAACTCCGCGCTTACTCCTCTGAGTTAAAAGTCCTGCTAATGCCATGCTATGCCGCCAAGATTTGGGATGACATCACAACAATGTCAACAGAATTACATACAATCCATGGAGTGCTAACGGATTGGAATTTCAACAAGCATCCACAACGTATAGCTGGAATGCATGGCTTAGAATATATTCTACATTTAAAATCCAACAGATTATCATATAATTCGGAGAGCTTTGCTCTGACAGCTGTACGAAAAGAGCTGTGATGTAAATTCGAAGAGAATGTACGCGCTTTTCTGGACCGTCGCCTAAACGATGGAAGGACGTGCCTGTAGCCAAGGCGAACCATGTGTATTCGCATATTGATGTGGAATTATAATTGTAGAATGGGCTTCGTGTACGCCACTATGTTGCTGCACCATCATAGAAAACGATTGTGAGAAAGAGAAACGAATTTAAACTGTTTTAAAGGTAACAGTGAAGAAATGGCGTCTAGTATATATCAAGACACCAGGCGGGAAACAACTCAGTTGTTTTTAACCAAACTTCTGCTCTTTGTTTGAACAGGAGTATATTTATATGGGATTTGTTGAAAGTCCTGTCCGCTTCTATGACAACAATTCTCGATACTTAAACACACGCAACTTCAGACATCTGTATTTATTGCTCAATGTGAAGATACTGACTTAGCATATTAACAAGAAAAGTTGATTTACATTAGTCTTCAAGTGAAACGATAGTGTACGCATGGTTACTGATAAGGTTCATTAACTCCACCCTACTTTGTAGGAATTCCAACAAGGAAAAGGCGGAAGAAATTTGGATGATGGAGTCGTCATATGCACATCTTTGCTTGCTCATAACAAAATCGAACTCTTTTAAATTAGATGATAACTGAGGATGAAAGGTAGATAACCTATGGAAACTTTGCAAAGAAAAGGTATTGGAAACCCAGAAAACCCAGCTATTCCATCTCTAAAACAAATTTGACTCTTAATAAGAGTACAACTTTTGAGAAGCAATACATTACGAGCTGCTAAATGAGTTTTACTAGCAAGTACATAGGAATGCATCAGATCAGCTCGAATACATTCACACCGAATGAAGCACTTTGATATTTATATTAAAATATATATAAAATTAATAAAAATACAAACATTTCAAAATGGATATTATAAACATATTGAATAGTAGCTCTGAAGGAGAAGAAAACGATAGATGTTGTTGGCTATTATGAATCATTGTCATGTTGTTCTATTTCATCGTACTGATTGTGGTAATAATATTCACACGACTGCGTAATAGTATGTTGGAAGCAGTTCTGTACTTGCCAGGAAGAAAAAAGATGACGGCAACACGCGGAATTAGGATTCCGCTGAAGGCGATAAGCGTCGGCCATAACTCGCTTCAATGCTCATGCGATGATAATAATAAACTGATTGCTTATCATTAATGATGTTTAGCATAAATTTATTAGATCTGTTACCCTATTCATCTCAATCCTCCTAGCATAAATTTGAGAAAAAATTCTAATTACAAAGAGTGTCAGTAATACTCAATAATGTGCTGTATGTGTCATTAAATTAGCATAAAATATTGCCAGTTAGTTAATAAATTTAAATATTGCTAGTATCTGGTTATTAGCAGAGTTTAATTTCTTCTAATTAATTTATGTTTTACTTTGAATATTTACAATGTCACTACGTTGCCTTATGTTGGAGGTTAGAATTAAGATCGTTCACATCGGAACTCACCGACACGAAAACTGTAATGTGACTAATACGGCTTGGCATTTCCGTTATCATCAACGCTGTTTCTTGAGAAACTCTTGAACCTTCTCTGACATAATTCAACGTATCGTGGTAATGAAATTAGTCAATCTCATGCATCTGTATTGTCAACAATTCTCACAGATCCCTGTATGGTGGTTTCATTCGTCGTGAGATTTCAACGACGATTCAAATCAACTCTACCGAATGGATTGAAACACGTCATCATTCTACACAGTGATCTGTTTTAATTAAAAGACGAAGAAAAAAGCAGTAAACTATAGCTGATTAGAGATATCTGTTTGATTTACGGTCATCCGTAGAAAGTAAGCTTGTGATTCATTAAAAAGAAAGAAGATATACCAAAGCGATTACTCAAATATATAGAAGCGCAAGAGGCTACATCGGGGCAAAAAGCAAAAAAATGTAGCTTATAGAGCGATTTTACTTGGTTATATCCTGTTCTACTTGGTTACAACTCGGAAAACTCAGCGATTTCTAACACAAAGAAATGCTGACATCACTATTACTACTCTCATTCCCTTAATATTTATAGGCTCAAAAATTCCAATCAAATTTTCTCATAGAAAATTTTTAAACTGACTCTTCATCCATCTTGCAAAAGCGGAGACTATCACAATGGAAGACCGCTCGTTTTTAAAGAAAGCTGAGAACTGAGCAACAGGAGAGAGCAACTAAATGGATGACATCTATTGCAAAGATTATCGTTTTTAATCATAACACAATAATACATTTTGAAAGTGTTATCCCCCAGAAGTGATCGGATAATGATGATTGGATTGATGTTAAAAACACAGGAATCATGACATCCAAATGTGTAACGTAAGTGCCTTCTTGCGACTGAATTTGAACCTAAGCTTGTTGGTCTGCCATGTTCCCTCAAGTATTAATGGAATGTGTTTTGACTAAAAATTCGTTAAATGGAATTTATTTCAGACTTGAGTGTAATCAATCAGTTAATCTTAATATTATTAATTATTCATGCAACAGAAAAACGCAGAACTAAAAATTTATCGTGTACACAACTTCACGCGAAAAATCTCACGGATAAAAGAGAATAATAACACAATTATAAGGATAATGAGGCAAATAGTACAGTAACAGAGGTTGCAGAGTGATACGCGAATCTGAATTACGTAAATTGACTGGCTATCTCAAGCCCATCGAGCCAGCGTTTCTTCCGAGGTTACTGGATCGACGGAGAGATCTAGGAAGATAGACTCAAAGAGTGTTCAACTTTGCAAACAAAAACAAACGCGCGCATCCTTGAACAACGAATTATCTCAAAACTAAAATCAGAAACATTGCGTGTCTTCGCTTCTTGATTATCAACTAAGATTTTAGCCATATTTTTCCATGAACCACGCACCTCCCTCTTTGAGATGTCCCAGCCGGCTAGTTACGAGACTACGTGGCGCGCCTTCAGGTGGCGTAAAAGGAGTGTATCGCAGAGAAAAAGCGAAGGTGTACTTGCTTTGAGACGCAGGTGGATTCATGAAATGGACTCTCTGATCCTGATGCGCTGAGTCATGATTCATACCTTCCATATACAGATCGGCACATCTATGCATATGTGTGAACTTGTGGCTAGGTATCTACCTGTCGGTTTGGCGAAAAGCCAGCGATCCAACAATGCCGAAATACATGGGAGGCGATTACGTGTCATCTCTAGTAAAGAAGCTCTGGTGCACTTATTGGGATAAACACGCAAGCTGTAGATGATTAGACCAACTAAGTTAATAGAAGGTTTTGTCTAATGGATGACGATGTTGTCTAAATGTTCTACATGGGATTCAACTATCGTTATTTCCCGCCAAAACGTTGCACAAGGAAGGGAATGCTGCGACGTCTAAAAAAAACGAAACTGCAGAAATAAAACAAATTGAAATTTATACTACTCTTCAGCTAGCTTATGAAAGAATATCGCCAATGACGACATCGACGGCAAATATTACAAGCTAAGTCATCATCCTAACACAAGCACAAAAAGTAAAAAGAATTCATTAAGCAGGATTTGTACTTCAAAACTCTTGAACCAACGTGGAGCAGCTAGAGGGGCAAGGAATTACAGGAACGAAAGATTTGAAGAAATAGCGCAATAGACCTCATTCACAATCGCAAAGGTATAAAAATTCACCCTGTTTCACCTTCATCAATCTCAAAAAGCTTTCGATTCTCTTAAAAGAGAACCGTCAATAAAACTGTTCACGATTCAAGCTCTTTCTACTCAATACATCAACATTCTTCGTGAGTTATACAAAAATTTACTACCAAAATTACTGTAGAGAATATTCTTTCGGCTAATCTCTACTTTACTATACTAATTTCTGGCCTCTGAGTCATCGTGTCGAAAGTCAGAAATGGTGGAGAGGCGAGTGAAAGTGCAAATATCCTGGTTCATAAAAGGTCATAATTATTCCACAATTTCAATTTCTTTGAGGAATCGAACTTAGCTAAAGGACAGAAAAGGACATTATTTCCACATACCGAAGTCTTTGCCTCCTCCCTATATAAGCAGTTACAGTAAACATCTCCTCCGTACTCCTGACTCATGACCTCTAACCAATCTCCTTTCCCCTAGCCATTAAACTGATCATAGTTGTCTCATTATATCACAAGTCTCATACAGTTTTCATGATTATCTCATAACGAATTATATTTGAACTTCATAT
>KN716485.1:115265-130288 GCA_000816705.1 Dictyocaulus viviparus | reverse complement strand
TATATATATATATATATATATATATATATATATATATATACAGTAGAGCAACAGGTTAAATCAGAAGACAGGAGCTTCAGTTTTAGACAATCGAGCTACGGCTGAACGTGGTTTTCATGTCGTTGTCACGTTGGTCACATCGCCAATCTTTCAATTGGGGATACCTACTTTCCAGACCCCTTTTATTAATGAGCGTCATGAGTTGTCCAATTGAAAAACCATACATATTTCTTCCACCTTGATGTACTTATGAGACGAGGGGAAGGGGGGGATACTGCTCGTATACTGCTTACATTGCAAAGGCATTCGACACGTTCGTATTTAATGAATTAACATCGAGTGACTGTGAAGTTTATGAGCCAAGTTATTCCGGCAGTTTCTTTCCCTACGAAGCTGATGAATGGTTTGATCTTTCAAATTGATGAAATTGACCTATTTCGAGTATTCTCAAAAATATTCAGTATATTCGAAGATATTCAATACTAATATTTTAGTGCTTTCGCCTGGAAGACGTGGATGTTCTCATAATCTACAGTGTTCAATAGCATTTCCGGATGCCAAATGTATTTTACACACGTGCACCTGTCCGTCAAATTTATCTGATCCGATTGATGGAACTTGTGGAAAACGTTGTAGAGTTGGTCAAATTTATTCCGGTGTCACAGGACAGTGTTTACCTTGTAAGTGTGGTGTTGAGCTGTTTACTCACAAAGTATTGATTATTATAATCTTTAAGGTCTTTGTTCATATGAATTTTCCTTGAATTACCGAGAAAAAAATTCCACTCGATTAAAACACTTCTATAGCGGCCTGACAAAACTGTTGTAAGATGAAATCCGCTACATTTTATCATCAAAATTTTTTATACAATGTGTATCCTACACCGTGCCTTTCAAGAACTGCCCACTAAATTTACCATAAAACAATTACTGCTTATCACTCTCGCACTTCATTTTCGTTACGTTGGCAAGTAGAGCTGAATAAGAGGGTTTCAATTGGAAAATTTCAGCTGTCGAACCTGGTGAACAATGCTTTTACACATCTCAATGTCATGCTGTACAACAAGGCATGATCTGCGATCGTAATGTATGTCGATGCCCAAACGACATGGTAACTTTCAATATACCTCTTGAAAATCGGTATTAGAAGAAATAAAGAAAAATTATAGGTGTTTTCCGGCTCTATATGCACGCAATTTTGTACAAATGGTTATATGGTTAACAGCAAGGGAATATGTATTTTAGGTACTATTATATCTTAAAGATCCAACAATAACTGGAGCTTTTAGGAGACAAAAGAACAATACAACCAATTTTTATAGGCTGTCAAAATAACCAGGTGGAAGTAGATGGTACATGTTTGAACCAAGCTGTTCCTGGACAGGCTTGTCGCGTAAATGCCCAATGCATAGGCGGATCGACCTGTCAAAATGAGCAATGCATTTGTCCGAAAGCAATGGAGCCAAGAGGAAGTACATGTGCAATTGGTGCGAACGAATAGTCTTTGAATAGTCAACAAAGTCTCTTTTGTTTACTGAGATGATTAGGTATTTGAGTCTTTGTTTTTCTCAATGTCTAAAACAAATTGTCATAAAGTTATTGAAGAGATTCAAGCAAGCTTTGAAAATTCAGTAAAACAATGTAAAAACAATGCAACGAGAGCAAAAAATTTATAGCATAAAAATTTATAGCATAAAATTACTTAATTAATAGATGATAAAGATTAATTTACATCCTAATTTGATTGAGAGAAATGGCAAATAACATTTCTAGTTGAAGCTTCACCTCTGGCGTCATGCCATGATGGCGAATTATGCATTAAGAATTCCGTATGCATAAATGGTACTTGCGATTGTCCAAATGGACTACAGATTGTCAACGGCCAATGTATGATACCCCTGACGGGTACGAATTTTCGTAATTTTCATAATATCAATCTAACTTGACCTTACAACGATAACCGGCTTTTCTCGCATTTCCATCGTGTCCAGCATTTATATCAAGTCGTTCTCTCTATGGTTAGAAGCGTGCTAAGTGAAGTGAATACATGAAAATTCCGGTACTCAATTCTAAAGCATTCTAGTTGGCATATACCGGTGACTATGCATTCATACAAACATTTTTTCTTTTTTGTTTCTCATCCATCATGTTGAAGGAAAGTTTCTTCCTGAAACTAGAAAAAGGGCATGCGTGCCTTTGAAGTTACAGTCATTCGTATATTCTGGTATTCTTAATTAGCATACCTGTTGACATTGGACATCATTCTTTTTCTAAATTAGAAATACTGTGAATTAAGGTTTCTGTATTCAAACATTGAGAAAAAAAATGTCAGATTCTTTCTTATATATGCTCTCTGAAAATAGCATGATGACCATTCTAGTATCACCAAATAGTGTTTGCAATTCTTTCGATAATTGTGGTGGTAATTCATCTTGCATCAATGGTACATGTCAATGTCCCGCGAATCAACAGGCAGTGAACGGTTTTTGTCGATTTCCTAACTTAGGTTTGCATATTTAATTTTTCTTTACCTAATAGGAGCCTGAGAAAAAACAGCTTAAATATGCGCAGTTTTAGTGACTCCAGGAAAACCTTGTCGAATGGGGTTCGAACGTTGTATTGGTCAAGCCATTTGTATCAATGGAGTTTGCCAATGCCCATTTGGAATGTTACCGTCTGAGGATCATTGTGTCGCTCTACTTACAGTTCCTGCTGGCTCAGTATGTGGTCCAAGTGTGCGATGTAAAGGTAACATTGAAAATGTACCATATTACTTAATTGCGATTTCAGCAAGTTCAAGAATATATCAATAAACACAACGGTTGTACTGGATCCAATAACTTCATTTGATTTCGATTACGACTTTTACTTCCGTAGGGGAAGCTAGCGCAGTGGCAGGATATGCCGCAGTCCAGCTTTTCTTCATTCCAGGATCGGTGAATTGGCACCCTAGTAGCTTGGACTCATAAATAGCACTATGAAGAATGATCGTCTCAAATCAATATATGCTGTTACTCGTATCCAATGATATATGATATTATTATCGATAAGAATACGTAATGTATCCCAAAAACAAAAAATCAGCGTCAATATTTACCCTGTCTTAATCTTATCATAGCCTACACCGTATTCGTGAGGCTTTTTGTTTGAAATGGGAATCATTAGTATAGCCTATTAAGCTTGCAATACATGAAAACAATATCTATATTAGCGTACAATATTGTTCTACCATTCTCTATACACTTTTCTACAATTTGCCTAGGATATTTGAACGACATTGCATCTTAACAATCGTGCAAAACTGTGATATTTGTAATGTCGGGATTAAGACATGTGTTGTATTTCTACATTCAGGAAGTAAGCATTATCTACTTATTTTGGACCTCAAACAGCTAATCGCAAGTAGTTACTACTTCGATCATAGCTTTTTTTTCTCTTATCAGACCGTTAGTTTCTGAAAAACGTCATAAAATTGACCGATGAATTCCGTGATTCACGTGGTATATAGGACCAACTCGTTCTTCTTTCATAAGTATTTCCCACAAGACCTCATCGCCGCGTTAAACTTCTCATCTTTTCGGTATGGTAGATTACCGATAATCAGGCAGTGATCATCTGGACTCCTACTGAACGTCGGCAGAGTCAAGTAAGCAGCAGTAAAAAATCTTTTTGCGCGATTTCTTCTTAGATTATTGCGAGCGATTGTAGTCCAATGGATTGCTGTCGCTCTAGAGATTCGTTAAACATCAAAATCCCTTCCTAGAACACAAGTGAAGAAATACGACTATCGGGTAGGTGTTCTTCTTGCAGTTCGTTTGTTGTCCAATACAGCCAAAAAACTTATACCTAGTTTCCACTAATCATCTGCATCACCTTTCCAACATATTTAATCTTTTTTAGCTTGGCTAGTACTCCTGTTTTCCTAATTTTTGAATTTTGACATAGGTTAGAACCACAAAATCCATCCTTTACTTTGTGAAACGCTTAGCATCACTCTTTCAATGGAGCGCTGATTCACGATAAGTGTTCTTTCAATCTACATACACATAGCTTGATCATTCTGAGATGTTCTTGAGTGATTCAAAGAGATATCAGACATCCGTTTTTTAAAAGCATGGTATTCTTAGTGTTCAACTTGAAGTCATTTTTTAAGAAGCACTGTCGAACTTAGCCAACTTTAAGCCACCTGTTCGATGTTGGGTATTATGAACACTATCGTCGACGAAACGATGACAGTGAAGTGACGACTGTCAATATTTACTCCCAAATCTCTTCATTTTAATTTAAACATAATGTGGCTTTGTGAAAATAGCACCGCTTCGCAGTGAGCCCTTCGGTGATAATACTGCTATATAACGGAGTGTCGGATTTCAATGTGTGAGCTAGGAAGCACTTGATTATCTAACGTTTAAAGGACCGCTGTTCTTTCAATAGAGTTTAAGGCTTTTTTTTTAAATCGAAGAAGGTGATTTGACTTAAAGACAAAGTGGTTTTTTGTACAGCGGTTATTGTGTGTGTATGATCTATTGTTCTTGACCCTTCTTTAAACTCTGATTACTCATGAGATTATCCTTTATCTATTGTATTTCCAATTTTATCGAGGATGAATTGTGTGAAGTGTTTATAAACGACAAACAAGAAGAAGAAAGCGGTATAATTGGCTATGTCGTCAAACTTTTCCTTTTTATGCAGCCACATTGCTAGTTTTCCATTGGCTCCTAACTTTGCCATTTTGACAGGTAGCGTGTAAGGTGTCGAGCAAGTGTTTCAATAAGAATTGATGACAAATTCCTGAGTTGCTCTGGTCTTGTCCAAAAACTCTACCATTCCTTACCGTCGAAATGGCATATCGGATCTTGAAAAAAAAGGACTTTCGAAACAGCATGATTGTTTCACCTCTTTCTTCATAGCGGCAGAAAAATGTGTCTTTAGAAGAGATCCGCATAGCTCAGCCTTGGAGCCAAGAACCATCTTTATTAGCCTGAGTCCGGTAGTTGTTTATCTTATAATTGGGTGATATGCCTTAAACTCGCATAAGTAAATTTTTATCAAATACAGAATAAATACAATTTTGTAAGTTATAATAGACGGTGATGTTCGCAATGATTACTTTTATCATTCTATCCGTCGGTTCCAATGTGGCGTTCTTCTGAAGCTCTTCTCGGTCAATCTTCACATTAAAGTAATCAAGGATTACCTTGTAAAATGTGTCATCTTCTCTTTAGAACATTACTGAGTCAAAATATAATTTCAATTTTATCTTCACTGCAATTAAACGTTGGAGGGTTAACGATTAGCATTGTCAAATCTGGTATTGGACTACGTATTTTCTATTTTAAACGTCTAATTCGTGTAGTTGTTCATCCAAGTCGATGTTTGTGATCAGGTTCGAAATAGCGAGCGCACCTACGTCACCGACGCTTACGTTATCGTATGTTTCAGAAACAGTTCTTCTTCATTGTCGTAACCTATGATTAGTCATGTTGTCGTCTCCCTTGTTTTGGCTAGACGTATGACATTTTACATAATTCTTTTAGCGGGTATCAAAAGGTGTTTTATGGAGGATTCTGATGCAGACAGCGTAGTGCGTTGTATGTGCAGATCGTCACTCTAGACCTTTCATGTCTAGGCAGCTTTGCTTAATCCTTAAGATTTCAGCAGTGTATTCATCTTACCCACCGCTGCCATAGCGGGGTCTCTTTCGGAATCAAATAAATAAGGCTTTTTCCTCTACTGTTTTCTGCGACTGTTTCCACAGCAGAGGAACGCCGTACTAAAAATTGCGGGGGTATAAGACTCATTTCCTCTATTGTTTTTTGCGATTATTTTCCTTGCAGAGAAACGCGGTGCTAAAAAATTACTTACTCATGGGTGGTTGGTCAGTCTATTTCAGAAGTGAATTGGAGCCCATTTATTGGAAGCGACTGGAATCAGCCAATTATTTACTTCCTAGCCATTCGATTGTGGTTTTTCTTAGAATCTATATGCAGGATACAATCTATTTAAGCAGTTGTACATAAATAGCTAGGTGCATGTGGAATTCATAAGTCTATCCATCGAAGACTTCACCAGCGTTTGAAGACATATCCAAGGTCGCTTTTAGTCTTTGATCGATCTTTTATTTGCCATCTGGGGTTGCGCTTCGTAGCCTGGCAACTGACCTGTTTGAGATCTACCATAAATAATGCTAAGCCTTGTAATCATTCCAAGGTTAATACGAAGGTGGTATCTAACTTCAGATATTTATTTTTCTTGAAATAAGAAAACCTACGATGATTTTTAAGAATACATCCTAACTTGCACATATTCTGAAGATCACAGCCATTCCAAGAGTCTCTAAGAGCGGGTTTATACTCATATGTAAGTCTGGTACCGATTCAGCTAACTTAGGAAGATGGATGGCTTGTCTAGAAACGGTATGATACTGGTAATTTGAACCTCAATTGCACATTCAAGTGTGGTTCTTCCGTCCGATTGCTTGAAATATTTTAGGGACATATTTTATTTTGCTTGAAAACTACGAAGTGGTAACTGATATTACGTTTTATGATTTTATTCTTTTTAAGTTGTTTTGTTATTATAAATAAACTAAATATTTTTATGTAGGTTTTGCTGTATGTGTAGACGGAATTTGTCAGTGCCCTAGGGGCCTACTGCAGACTAGTGGAGAGTGCCTTGTTTCTACCACAAGCGATACAATAGCAGGTTGCAATGAAGGAGAAAACTGTTCTAATCAAAGTTTGTGCATTGGAATGGTAAATGTTTAGAATAATTCCATCTTCCTAAGATTAATACTATTTGAGTTTTCTGATAAAATTTGATTTTCAAGAATTGCGAGTCTACCCCAGGATCGGCATGCGAAAATGAACAGGTGTGTTGCAAAAATAATTCTTCGATATTATACTTGAATGCCTGTAGCTAATACTATCTTAATCATTTATATTAAACCATTATTCAAAGGTGTGCTCTGGTGGCTTAAGATGTCTCAATGGAATCTGCTTATGTCCTGTAGGCACAATAAACGTTAATGGTAGCTGTCAGACTTCGAGTAGCAAACTGGGTAAATGCAAGTCCAACATGGAATGCCCAGGATTAGCGTATTGTGATATATCACGTAAAATATGTGTGTGCCCAGGTAATCAAGACTCAGCCAAAAATCAGGAATAAATAATGACTTGGTACTTAAGATTTAACAATTGCTGTTGGAGATCGTTGCGTACGCACATCCGAAATATCAACGATCACTCGATCGGGATCCGATAGTGCCACTAAAGAATGTGCTTCTGACTCCGATTGCTCATCAGAAGAAATATGTCTTATTAAAAAGTCAATTTTTTTCGTCTGTTTCACAACGCTCCATAAAAATTTCTTTTTATTCGTCATCGAAGTATATCATACGAAAGATACAAACTCCGCTCACGTTTGTAACACTTCATTTGAGAATAAGATGAAGATTCATTATGCGACTGTATGATACACAATGTTTATGTTATTTACATAATTTCAGATGTTTATGTTTGCATGGCAAAGACGAAAATAACTCTTGTCGAAAACCAACGTCATTAGAACGTTCAACAGTGGAATTTCAATCTATTGCAAGAATAACAACAACACCAGAAATTCTAACTATGGCTACGGAGAAAGACAATTAAAAAAAGACCAATGGTTTTCTACAGAGGAAAATCGGCTGCTTCGGCATGGTTAATCCAATCGCATGATATCAGTTCTCGCATGTGAACGTTTCTGTAAAATGCACATTCTATCCCTATTATTTCTTCACATCTCTTTCTTATATCTGTATGCTAAACAGTTGCAGTAGCAAAGGTAGAAATTGAAGAGTAATGTTTGCGTGAGGACGTCGTGCTTGTCAGAGGCTCGGAATGTGTAGTTGCTATTTGTAAATATCCTCTGGGCATTGAGTCTGTCCCGCAAGAGTATGTAGAACATGAAACAGGTACGCCAATCACACCTTCAGATCAGTTTTTGTTAATACCTACTCATCAATGCAAATTTGATAGAAGAAAGATCTGTAATATTATCACGAAGATCTGCCTGGAATCTGCATTTGTGGGAATGCATTACGCGTTAGAATATTTAAGAGTAGAAATAATTGATTGCATATTACATATGTATAATGAGTTGCAAAGATCTACAACTGTTGCACCAGTGCTTCTCACACTTCAGATGAGTGTAAGTTTGACAGAATAGAAATCAATTGATTGATCTATGTTGATAAATACCATTAATGAAAGGGAGAAAGCGCTATTGTAACTCTTTCGATTAATGCAGGAAACTCGTTACTTTGTGTATTACGCTGCGAATTTCATTTAGGTAAATCAAAAGAAAATTTTATGTGGTTCATAGCTTGTCCGAGAACTTTTCAATATTGAATAAGCGGCTATGGTGATAATAATATGCATCACAAATTTATTAATTATGTATGGCATATCTGACATGATATAATGACTTGATTAAGATTACTGATAACAGTGCTTCAACTTTTATTCATTATCATTGCTTTGGAATAGCACAAAACATACTTAAGCATTATATAATACCTTTCGAATTGTAGTTTGTTGTTCAGCAAAACACGATTAAATATGTATGAATTAATATGAAAGAATATGTAGATGACAGTTACTGTAATCCCTACTCACAAGGTTGCAAGCGATTCAAGAGAGTAGAAAAGAAATAAGTTGTTTTTATATTCACTGATAATATTTCTTAATCAAGCTATCAAATGTCAGAGGACATTGATTTTTCTGCTCAGTCAAGATTTCATAGCTATTATACTGAAGACATTATGCCTCATTTACTTGTCCTTCATCAGAATTTCTTCAATAAAGGACTTTATTGGTAACGCTCTTACGGTACGTACGTCACCCTGACATCTAGTTTTCTAATCGATGCAGTTTAGATTCGGCCTGAAACCCTGTCGAATTTCTCATCTTACTAAGTTCTGCCGCACGACAAATTTTTCTGGAGTCAAATGAATGAGGTCCATTTGTTTTACTGTGTTTGAGATAGTTCCCTACAGTTTGACGTAGCATTTCCATGTGGACTAGATAATGTAGTTTATATAATCTAACATCTTATGATCAATGACCCTCCGGAGGAAGGGATGCTGTGCTCATGAAAAAATTGCTTAGACATCAAAAAACGTTATTTACTCATTTTATTACTACTTGTAATTCCTTCACCACTTTTTTTATGCAGCCGATAGTAATTACCGTGTTTCGGATATTTGCGCCGCAAAGGATAACATAATTGGACAAAGATCGCAAATTCAGATCAACACTGTAACGAAGGCTTAGAAGTTTTTTTTTCTAATATTATTGATAACATATCTGAACGCTGGGGGCGCAGTGGCTCAGTGGTGGAGGTGCCGCAGTGACACGCCGGCCCGAATCAGTTCGCGGCCGCCCCCCAGGCCTACCAAGCCCGCCATCCCTCCGGGGTCGGTAAATTGGTACCAGAGGAGTCAGGGTAAGATAACTGGCACTGACTTGGTGAAAAGTGGTCAACTCAAGGACCAGGCACGCATTCAATCACCTCTACGATATCACGTTGAACATGAATGCGGAGGCGCATCCCACCACAAGGGATTGATCAACGCCAAAAATTATCTTATTATCTTATCTTATCTGAACGCTATGGTTAGCGAACGCCCTAAGACCAATCAAGCTCGCCATCCATCCAGGGTCGGTGACTTGGCGCCAGAAAAATCTGGACAAAATAAAGAGAACTGACGTGATAGAAAGTGGTTAACTCAGTTTACTTTATAGACCAGGCTTCACAAAATCACTTTAAATATAAATGTGTTAACCTTTCCTGCAACGGGGTTTAGTCAACACCAATGCCTTTACCTCAGCGCTTTCGTGTTAGAAATTAATCGTTCTGAGTGAGGTAGTAGGCAAAGGTGTTCAGGAAAACCTCATATTTTGCACTCAAATGGGACATTACGTGTGAGTGAGACGTTTTTTTGGAATCGAAACGTTTCTGTTTAACAAGTACGGTAATATCGATTCAGCAATAGAAAAGTATGGAAAAAAGTATTTAATCGTTTTGTAAAACTTTTATTTTTGTGGATGAATCATGGCTAAAAAACTGATCTCACATATGAAGAATTGTTTGTAGATGTGAACTCAACCTATTGTATTCATCTAGAATCAAAACATATTTCTATTAGCTGTTAAACTCTTAGAAATTTTATTAATAATAGTTTTTTAGTTAGTTTTTTTGGGAAGTTCTTTCAATTTTATTCGCCAGCATATTCTCTGCCTTTTCAAAATAATCGATAGAAAAATAACAGTATTTGTAATAGAGGAGGTTTCAACTATGATAATCATGAAGAAGCTTTAATGTAGAAGAAGTATAACAGTTTTTAAACAATGAAAATAATTTTTAATGATCGTTTTGATGACACTCTTCCGATCAGTGCGTTGCGCTTATGGTGTTTTCGTACTGTTGAGTGACCTGCGTTCAAATATTACAGTAGGTTATAATGGAGGATTGTATTGTATTATTCAAATTTATTTATTTATTCACCATACTTAGAGCATCTTTATAGTAATTCTTCTTGTTCATGCTTATTGAAAACAAGTTTTAATCATCAGTATAAAAAATGTACATCGGGGTTATGTGTACTGCCTTAAGTGTACTTTGTTTGCACATAGAAATAGAAATTTACCTTTATGAGTTTTAGAAAAATGATTTCTAAGTATTATGAGGTTATCAGATTATTTTTTTATCGGTTCTACTTCTTTATGTTGCTTGCATGTGTTTTCAGTTTCTTTTATCCGAAAGTTTCTTGTTATGTTAGAACCAGTAGCATGGAATATAACAAGTCATCATATGGTTCGTTCAACAATAAGCTGTTCCTAATCATTTTAGTGATGATCGGTAGTGATTGTTTCGAAATCTATGAGTGCTATGATGGTCCATTATGCAAAAACGGAGTTTATATATGTCCTATCGATAAAATGACAACATCTAAACAATGCAGAGAACTAGCTAAAGGTGAAATCATTCGAAAACATCTCTTAAATTTCTTTCTAGAAACGCTATTTAGCCTTCTCCATCGATCAGATGATAACTTCAAAAAATTCTTTCTACTTTATGTATGCGAAAATTTTCCGAATCTAGTTCCATACTCCAACTGGTAACGATCGCTCTATAGATCATCGTATGACTACGAGAAAAAATTACTCTTTTTGTATATAAAAATCATGATAAGTCAGAAGCTATAAATTAAACTATGGCATTAAACTTTAGACTTCACCTGCAAAATTTTTGCTTAATTATCTGAAGCTATAAGATTTATTAAGCTTCTCCTTTAGTCTATACATTGACTTACTGATACTAAGTGAGAATATGTGAAACTTTACTTAAAGCAAACTAATAATAGTTTTAGTCAACATCAACGTTAATTCGCATTGCTACAGATTTTCTTGATGAATATTAAAACTGCTTAGAATCCTTAGCGTTGACTGATGATAAATTCTTGAATAAAATATTTTAGCGCCACTTGGTTTGTCGAGCTCCAGTAATAAGTTATGCCAAGATCTTTTGGCTTGTCACAATGAAACCAGTAAATATGAAAAGTCTGGCACTCTGTGTAGTCGCACTGGTGAAAGAAAGAACTTGTCAGGTTGGTGATCATCAACAAAACAAATCAGTTGCAGTTGTGTTTCACTTAGTCGTTTATTTATTAGCTAGTAAACAGTATATAAATATGATTCCATTTTTTAAACACTCAATATAACTGATAATCTAATCAAAATTGTGATAAAAACTCATTCAATTCTTCTTTTCATTCAACATTACATTCTAGAAATTCTAGCAATAGAAAAATACTGCATAAGCATTAAGAAATTTCTCGAAAGTGTTTGGTGATGCCGAATTTTCTAATAGGCAACGCAAAAGATGTTTGAGGAACTGGAATAGGTGATTCCATCGTTTCTGATAAGCCACGTTCTGGATGACCATTACCGATTGATGCCAATGCTGTTGAGGCTGTGTTTTTCCAAGAACTTTTCCTGACAGTATCGAATTTCGTACAAAGGCTTGATACAGCTCACAAACCATTTTTAACCATATTCGGAAGATAGAGATTGTAAATATATATTCAAAATGTGGGCCACATAAATTCAGTCAAAAAAATTTGGATGATGGAGTTGTCATATGTACTCAGCTTGCTCGCAACAATATCGAGCCCTTCTTGAACCGGATAATCTAGGACGAAAAGCGGATTACCTGCAAAAACATCATAAAGAAAAATGCATGTTGAAAATCTGAAGAACTCAACCCTTCCACTTCTGAACCAAGCTTTTGAAAAAGCCTAATTTGGAGAAGTATCGTCAGCAACTCGATAATTTGAAGAAATATCTAAGAAAACAGACTGACGATGTTTAGTATAAAGGGTGTCATGCTACATCATGATTATGCCGGATCACAAGATGTTTTTGGGACTCTTTAAGAAATTGCAAAGCTTTACTCGTATAATCTGTTCTATCCACCATATTCTCAGGGCAAGAGTCACCGGCTATCACTGGTTTCTGACCTTATAACACTTTTCAAAAGGCGAAAAATCCAAAAATGAAAGTGGTATTAGACAAGCACTTGTTCAAGGGATATATAATTTGTCCTCACGCTGAGAAGTCAATAATAAAGCGGCATTTATAATGCTTAATAGAGTTCGTGAATGGTAAGAAGAGTATCTGTTCAGTTTTACTCCAAAAATGGACAGTACTTCACGATAGACCTTTATATTCAGGATGGAACCGGGTGCGCTTTGTAAGCATTACAACGGCGCGTTGTGAAATATTGTTTCCTATATTTATTTGCAAATTTTTATCGTATCCTCACCGTACATTCTACTTTCTTTTCTTCAGACGTGATGTCACAGTGAACCTCTCGTTTGTAGTATCAGTTGTGAATTTTCTTGCGTATTTTTGAGGTATTATTCTTATTATTCAGACAAGCATGTAGATAATTAGGGAAACGGTTTTATAAAAATTTTCTGCAATCATACTGGAAAACTATTAAGTTTTAGGAGTCATTACATTTCTAATTCAGTAGACTGAGTTTGAGTTTTTGATGGCAAACTATCTGCAAGGAGGTAATCACAATTTTGAGACAGTTCGTCGTACTTTCACCTTATCAATCTTCATAATGAGTGTTTTAGAGGAATTTTAGTCAGAAAAAGCCGTATCGTCTTTTAAATTTGTTTGAACGTAATGATAACATTAAGAATAACTTACAAAATTTATGAATAATAATAGCTATTATGCAAAACTTTTTCTCTTACAATAATGGTTTCCAGTTTTCATTCTGACGTTGTATAAACGGGTAAGGTTTCTCATATGTCATTCACGCTTAACGAAAAGAATATCTTGGGATGGTAAAGCAATGTGAATATATGCATAAAAATTAGTATAATGTGCGACATTGAACCAATAGCAGATGAACAGCTGGAAAACATGCAGGAGCGTCAATGATGTAGTGACCAAGAATGTATGGCTTAGAGCCCAGCTTTTAGACGTCACTGTACTCCATGCTGTAAGGATGATGTCATAGGTTTTCCTCATTAGTCATATGAGTAAGGAAATCCGAAAATCCAATCTGCATCGGCGAAGAAGTACTGAAAACGCACTGTGTACGTCAAACTATCGACAGTTCGGTAGGTTGGTTGCGTATACGTGATGATAAGTGGACACGTACCGTAGTTAATTAAATTTCACTGCAAATTTAAAGAATTGCTGAAAACTACCTCTTGATGGTTAGAACTCTTTATGAACGGCCTAAATAAAGATTATGATATTCAACATGTCCCTCAAGTGATAAGAATACATTAGACTACCCTTTCGTGCAATAGTGGAAATAGAAGTTATACTGTTGTCCGCTCGATTCGACCATTTGTTAATGGCTGTCCAGGTGGTCAGGTTTAGTCGAAAAAAATGCTAATCAGCTCTAGTGATAGCTTATGCTGCAGCACATTCATGAATGCTTTCGTTTTTAAAAACACGGAGGGATCATTGAATCCAAGTATGGCTCTTATTTCTTTAACGAAAATTTGTATTCAAACTAGTCTATGACATTTAATCAGATTGCTATTTAATTTAATTTTCATCAACTATGATAGGTTATAATGGTTTCGTGCTTATAACACGGGTACGCCTGAGGCTCCAAGTTTTGCGATTGAATCAGCATCATTAGTGACTTAATCAAAGGTCTTTTTTTTGCATTATGCCTTCGATTGTTAGACATAATT
The DNA here is from genome assembly GCA_000816705.1 of Dictyocaulus viviparus. Lineage (NCBI taxonomy): Eukaryota > Metazoa > Nematoda > Chromadorea > Rhabditida > Metastrongylidae > Dictyocaulus > Dictyocaulus viviparus. Next base: position 116,017 of record KN716485.1, on the reverse strand, counting down.
ATACATGTGACTCATCCTCATTTCGAACAGTTATCGAGTTGTTGAACATTCTGTTTTATCGAAAAGCCTTTAGGTATTCGACGGAGAATGCGCTAGCCTAACAGGTTTTTAACGCCTTATATTATTACTGCTTTACTGTTTTTCCTACGAAATTTATCATTATAGTAGTTTTTGTACAAAAATCTAACATTTTGAGTTTGACGTTTATTTTTAGGCTTTGTTTATTTTCCTTCTGTAAATCACTACGTCATTCAACTATCCACTTCGAAGCTTTTTTTCTTAATGTGAAAAAATCTTAATCCTACAAAAAAATCTGTTCTAAGTAGTGACGTAATTATCAGTTTTGCCTCTTTTTTAAGGGCCAAATAGAACACTACACCAACGAAAAAGATTTAGCTCGTCGTTGTCTATCATCAAATCAGTGTGCATTTGGAGCAAAATGCGTTAATGGAGAGTGTCATTGCTATCGAGGTCTAGCACTAAATCATTTTGGATTCTGCGTTCCAATAACGTACGGTAAGACTGAACTTTTCCACAAAGATATTCTCATTTTGATTCCAGAAGAGAATGTTGAACATTAAAAATATGTCCACAATTGTGGCTGAGATGGCCGCAAAATTCGGAACCTCAGGCGGGACTCGAACCCGCACTTACAGATATTCCGGTCTGCCGTGCTTTCTATTACACCACCGAGGCCCTTGCTATGCGACCACTCAATGCTTCACTTATAGTAATTACGAATATGTCTAAAA
>KN716485.1:100868-114867 GCA_000816705.1 Dictyocaulus viviparus | reverse complement strand
TCCTAAGTAGTGACGTAATTATCAGTTTTGCCTCTTTTTTAAGGGCCAAATAGAACACTACACCAACGAAAAAGATTTAGCTCGTCGTTGTCTATCATCAAATCAGTGTGCATTTGGAGCAAAATGCGTTAATGGAGAGTGTCATTGCTATCAAGGTCTAGCACTAAATCATTTTGGATTCTGCGTTCCAATAACGTACGGTGAGACTGAACTTTTTCACAAAGATATTCTCATTTTGATTCCAGAAGAGAATGTTGAACATTAAAAATATGACTGTATTGTGGCTGAGAAATCTGTATTGTCTATAAGTGCTATTGCTGAAGCACAAAAACAAAAACAAAACATAAGTGTAAACAAACGACCTAATGTGAAACGGAACGAAAAAAGAAAATATAAATGAAAAAAGTTACATATTAGTTATTACCAAAGAGTTCGAAAATTCTTGTATCAGTAGAAAACTTTTGAAACCACTATCAGTACTAATTTGTTAAGTACTCGCTTTTCGACAGCTTCGATATTGCTATCTCAAATTCTAGCTGCACCTGGAATGCCGTGTTCTAATGGGGAACAATGTCGCGGTGGTTCTGAATGCACTACCGGAATTTGCGTATGTCCCATCGGCTTACATGTCAAAAACAATCAGTGCGTAGCGTCAAAGAGAGGTTGAGGCAGCACTTTTGTGTGGCAAACTTTCTATTTTATTGCTAATCGTCATTTCATTTGGTTTTCTTTTTTTTTAATTACTTAATTAATTTGTACAATATGTTTATTTGCACACTACTGTTTTAAAATCTCAAAAAAAAAAAACTCTCGCATTCTTTGCTGGTTGTTTACAGAGAAAAAAGAAATACCACATATTGCACCTCACCGTACTAAGGATGACGAGTTTCTAAGCAGAATGAGAGGAATTTTGGAAAACTCTCAAAATACTCTACCTGTTCCTAATGTGTTGAATGTACAATCAACTCTTGGGGAACAATGTGTACTAGAAAGTGACTGCATTGTTAATCATAGCCACTGCTTCGAAGGAGTATGTAAATGTGATGCGAATTTCGTACAATCTCATAACTCATGCATCCACCGTAAGAAATGTATGTCTCCAAAACGATTCCCTATCATTTATCATTAATCGATGAGAACCCGAGTTTTTTTTTAGTTAAAGCAAAAGAAGAGTTTGCGTCACCAGGGAGTCCTTGTCGAACAGGAACTTTTTGTGAAGGTGGATCATCATGTGTGAACGGTGTATGTCGTTGTTCCTCTGGATTTCGTCCAGAAGGAAATGTATGCATGTCTACAAATAGTACGTTCAAAACAAATACTAACTTATACTTGAGGTATTTAAAGTAAACGACTATTTTTAGCGTATGCGTTTGAATTATGCAGCATTGATGAACAGTGCAGCAATGGTTTTATTTGCGACAGAGGACGATGTGTTTGTTCAAATAATGTAGCTCAAAATAACAGCGCTTGTGTTTTGCCTACGAAAAGCATCAGGGCAAGTAAGTAAAGTAAAAGTAGTAGTATTCGGATTGAATTGTGTTTTATGCACTGATAATTTGAATTTTTCTATCTCTCAAGAGCCTCGTGGTTCAAACTGTGATAGCGACTCCAACATTTGTACTGGTGGTTCATATTGTGTTCATGGTGTTTGTGTGTGTCCCGTCGGAACACAAAACTTCAAAGGTCTTTGTGTGCCAACGACTGAAAACGAATCTGCCTATGGTACACTTTCACATGATTTCATACCGAGATTTTCTGAATTTGAGGTGATGAGCATATTAGTTGCAAATTTTTATCTTCTCTTACTTCAGCACCTCCGGGTGGTATCTGTGTCGATGGGGAGGTTTTGTGCACAGGTAATTCTGTATGTGCAAATGGTTATTGTGTTTGCCCTGGCGGTGAAAGGATTCTGTATGTTTTTTTTTCGTGCCAACTTGTATTTTTATAAGTGCATCACCCTTTGCGGACATGAAGACTCCATGATATTTGAAACAGCATTTCATCGAAGTAAAACTTACATTAATTCTGAACTCAGTGTATGACCGAATAAATGATTCGTGATTCATTTCTAGGAGAAGCTTACTGATAAAAAAAGTAAAAAAGATAAAAGATAAAGAAAGATAAAAAAAACAGTAAAAGTAAAAAGTAAATAAATAAATAGTAAATGGAAGAGTAGATAAATAGTGAGATATCATAAACAGTAGCAGCATGCTATTTGATCAGCTTGATGCAACTATTAATGTATCATGTATAACTTGCTGTAGAACCACACATCAAACAAACTAAAAATTCTAATGTTTCTTTTTCTACAAAAATATAAATTGTTACAGAAATGAAATATGTATTTCGATTGATTCACAATCGGATCCTGGTCAAATGTGTGAACCAGGCATAACCATATGCACAGGAAATTCTCAGTGCCATAAAGGAGTTTGTCGTTGTCCTGCAGGACAAGTACGTTTCCATGATCTATCAAGCTGAATGGGTTCTAACAAATACTAGAGATTTGAATAACGATTTGTTTATTTACTGAATGTTGAGGTTAACAGATAGATGATATTGGGATTAATTATAGATATGAATTGCTATCAATCCATCGTTTTGCATAATGTATGAGAGATATATGAATAGAATATGAAGGAGCTTGCATGTAAAATTAAATTATCGTTTTCTGTAGTGGTGTCAATGGCGTTGGAAAGAGTATAGGCTGATAGAAGTTTAGCCCACTCAACGACTGTGCTGACTGGCCAATGAATATTAGTAGTACTATAAAAATCTAGTGACGCTCACCTTCAGTGGTTTGCCCAGCGAGTCTTTAATACTGCTCGCCTCAAAGTTTGGTAGTTAAACCTTTATTTAAACAATACACAAGAATTTTACATTAAGACTACAACAGCAATAAACCAAGAATCGAGACAATAGGATTATCATAGACAATTGTACGAGAATTCTTATAAATTGAGCCAACGATAATCAGTTTCATTGAAAAAGTGCAAGGTGGTTGCGTTATGGAGGAGTATGGTTACTGTAATTGCTAATACAGGAAGTGGGCGGAGACTTAGAAATGTGAAACCAATGTCCTTTTGAGTCCCTTAGATATCAGAAGCAAATCGAAATGTCTGGGAAGCTTACTACCTCTTATGGATCAGGACATTTGCCTTTACTCACCTCTTCACCAATTACAACTGTCAATACGATAACTATTCGGAGGCAAAAAATTTCAATTATAAAGTAGAGTATTCTCTATACTACCCGCTCTATAGTAGAGTGTTGCTGTTGACTTGGTTCTTGGAAATAGAAAATGAGTGCAGTTATTCAGTTGTCGGGTACAATAACATGAGGGTAGTTTGATAGAGAAGGCTCGTTATTTTCTTTGAATCTTCTGTATATTTTCGTTCATATTTTTTGACAAATCGATATTTATTTCTAAGAATATGTAATTCTCATTAATGTTATCAGTTTATGATTTGTCGAAAACATCGGTTGTTTTAGAAGGCTTCTTCTCATTTGCATAAGATGAATTCCATAGTTATGTAAAAATCCAGGGCACATTCATTAATTATATGGATTTCAACAGAGAAATCTTATTTTAGACATCACTTAACGGCCAATGTGCGACGGTTGTAAAACAAATTACGGTGTCACCGCTTTCTAAGCATTGTGCAATTCCATGCGGTTCAAATGCTATGTGTATAGCTGGACAGTGCCAATGTAATAAGGCAAGTTAAAATGTTAACGGCTTCTGTAAACGGCTTGTTCATTTCACTTACAAAGATATCTTATATGTGATCAAGTGAACACTTTTAGCAGTATTTTTGAGTTTTTCGTTGAAAGCGTTTGACATTTTTTGGGTAACGATGATTCTTCACTGGTGACTTTCGAAAATTAACTTATAACATGCAGCATTGGTAGGAAATCATTGATAATCCATTGCGATTTTTCTTCTGTAATTCGTAGCTTAACTAGTCATGGTTACTTCGTAACTGTTCTAATCACTGATCTTATCATAAATAGTGGAAAATCGTCATAAGAGTGATCTCTTTTACACCAAGTTGTTTTTCTGACCTGTAAGCAGCATAACTCCTGGAATCTCACAGTATGATTTATTCCGCAAATTATTGTGAAGCGCAGGAAATTGTCAGTACCCAAAAGGCAAAGCGCAACGCGTCCGACTTTGGTAGTACAAATTAACAAAAAAATTCTCAAACTCAACTGACTAATTCTCAACTGACTAGTTAAATTAATCTATTAGATTTATATACTTTGTCATCTTATATCATATATAATCAAGAGTATAGATGAATAGTTTAGGGATTTACATTGACTGAAGGCAAATGCATTCCTCAGAGCCAGATCTCTTGTACTCCCAGCGCCTGCTGCTCAGGAAAATGTCCTTGTCCATCAGATTTTGCTTCCAATGGCGCATTATGTCCTCCATCAGTTCCTTATAATCCGTGTAAGTTACCTCAATGTTTTCATGAAAAATTACGCAGTCGTCAACTTCTTACAGTTCAGTTTTTGGAGCTCCTAGCCAGCCATGCGATTTTTCGTCCGGGCGCAGAGCCTTGCCGTAACAAAGCTTTATGCATAAGAAATCTCTGTGTGTGCCCCAACAACATGATTTTAAGCGGTAGTGAATGCGTTGAATCTGCAGGGTTCTCATATCCTGGGCAAAGCTGCGTAATACCGGGAACAATCTGCAGAGGTCAACTTTCTTTGGCTTTCAATTAGTAGTATATTCTTCCAATACACTTTCAGGAGGATCATCGTGCCATAAAGGAATCTGTAAATGCGATTACGGCTATGTTATAAATGACCTACAATGTGTTCCTGTCTCTAGAACACCGAATCCTCCTATTGTATTCACATTTCTACCTAGACCACACTTTTTTACCACTAGTCCATCACCACTTGTACCACTTCGTACGTCAAGATTTATTTCATCAATGTGATCTGTCTTAGTATAATTTAGCACTTGTTGAAATGCTTGAAGTTCGTCCTGGAGCTGCATGTGATCCGAATTGTGAACTGCGGCAATGTACTCAGCGATGTGGAGGCGGTTCTGTTTGTGTTCATGGGGTGTGCACATGTCCGATTGGTATGTATGACTATCTAGGAGTATGCACACCTCTAGCTGTAGAGCCGGTAATAGTATGCGTTTTTATTTCGTCAACGCTAGAAAAATTTATCGCGTCGAAAATCTATTTTTTGTTATCGCATTTCAACTCAGGTGCGATTTACAGAATGTAACATCCACTAAGTCTTCACGTTATGCCCGTCCAGGTGACCGATGTGACATTAGCATACGTTGTACAGGTGGATCCACATGCATTATTGGTACATGCACGTGCAACCCTGGTTATAAACCAAGGTTCGCTATTTCTCTTATTCTTTAATCGAATATTTGAACAGTAACAAAGTTCAAATTCAAAGCAAATCAGTTCAGTTTTGATCGTTCCTCATGCGTATTGATGTCGCTGGTTATGACGCCTCATCGCTTAAATACAGGAAATATTTGTACAAATAATGACGACTGTATGTTTCCAACAGTTTGTTTTCTTGGAAAATGCAGTTGCTCGGATGGCCAGTCTCCTATCAACGGATCTTGTCATGGTAGCGATACTGCTGTGAGTACTCCACAATTTCTTGAAATTTACTGCTTACAGAATTTCGTTACGCAGCTACTCAAAATCAAAGAAGAATTTATAAGAATGATTTTTCAAAATGTTAAGTAAGATTTCATTAACATACGTACTGAATCGTCTATAGAATTCTTAACGAATAAAATATTTATTTATTCTGAACCCTAGCTATTTCTTAGAGAAATTGTGAGCAGTTTGAAATTTTGTCCATTTTTCATGAATACACTGGCATCCAAGCAAACAGTTATAGAAGACACAGGTTAGGTAATATTGTTGAGTGCATATCTGAATACGCTTCTCTGCGAACTGTTATCATTGTGTAAGGGAAAGGACTATTATCTAACAGTGTTTTGGAGCAAAAACTATTTTTTCAAGCCCTATCCTGGGTCACCATGTGTAGATCGATGCGCTAATGATGCTACTTGTATATCCGGCTTTTGTGTATGCGGGCATGATCGTTTCATCAACGCCTCAGGGCACTGTGTTCAATATTCATCTCCAATAACAACATTAGGTCAGTAAAAGCATAGCAAATTCTTTCAACGATTTATTTTTCTCTAATGAAAATACTTTGTTATTTGTTTTCAGCGTTACCAGGTGCTTCATGTATTAACAATAATACTATATGTAAAGGAAATTCTCAATGTGTGCAAGGATTCTGTGTATGTCCTAGAACTTTTGTTAACAACGGTGGAGGAATTTGCAGTTATCAGCTTGATTACTTATCTTTTAATGATTCTAGTAAAAGAGAATGTAAGCATTTTGAACCTTGTACTTCCACTATCCAAGATTTTTGTTTAATTTCAACTTATGGAATTTTTTCTTTGGAATTGCTCAACTTGAGGGTTAGATTTCTTCATATGAGTTTGCTCTTGGCAGATTAACAAACCGTCTTAGGACAATAAATGATTTTCATTACAGACAAAAATATACCGTGTAAATCATACAAAGAATGTGAATCACCTCGTGTATGTGGTAAGAATTATATTTGTGAATGTCCTTTCACAATGTTCGAAAGTTCAAATGGTGTCTGCCACTACCGTACCATAGACGGTGAATCGAGTATTATTACTGGTACGTCTTTTTATGCTTTGATCGAACCAAATATGATTATATTTTCACTTCTTCACTCATTGCTAGAAACGTTTTGAGAAAAAACGTAATATTTTGTAGCATTTATGTTGGTCTCTCTTTCTCAGATTACCACCTGCGATCCCAATTTTCCATGAGTCAAAATGATAATCAGAAATTAAGCTTTTATCACATAGAAATAGATTCATCTTTGATAAAAGTGTGATCCATTTCATATTAATCTTCCTACAAGCTTTTATGACTCTGCAGCTTTTTTTTCGTATTACTCTTTGACTTCTTCATCATAATTATAAGCTCAATCAAACAAAACATATGGAATAGCAATCGTATGAAAGGCACTTAACCTTTTTCAAAACGTATACCGAACACTAAAACGTTGATACATGGATTAAATACACATGAATGATCACTTTTCGATAATATTAGCACATTAATTTTAGCGATTTTTGTAGAGTTACGGTAATTCTCAGTAGTTGCCTAATACTATGGATAAACAAAAATGTTGATATTTTCTTCAATTTACGGTCGAACAATGTGATCAGGACGAATCTAGAGATGTTATTTTCCATCAAACATATGTTATCCCAAATCATTAGATTAATCTCCTTTATGCCACTTAATTCAGCTTACCTGAATCACCGGATTACCGTTGATTGCCGACAGACTCAAGCGGGTAACCAGTAAAACATCAGTTTTCCTATCTCGTGCGCTAGAGTAGTCCAAAGAGTTTTAAAAAGTTCGAGGAATTAGTTGAACATTTTAATCTTGTTCTATGGTCTTTTCAAAGTGGTCTGTCCATCCGTCTGCAGGTAAACCTGCAGTACATTAATACCCAGTAGGATTTAGTTATGTACAGCTCGTGCTCACTGTTCATCACTCATACGTATCACGTGTCCAGTCCACCTAATCTTTGGTAGTTTGGCGTTTGCGGCTTGATTTTTGGTCGCTAGCGTAGGTCAAAACCTTGGATTCCAGTTCTCACTTGTGTAATACAGGAAACACCATACATTACCTTTTCGACCGAGCTAAAATTGGATTGTGCTCGATGATCACTCATACTGCTTTCTTAAAGCCCAAAATTCCTAAGCATACGTTGAGGCGGAAGTAACCAGAGTGTCAAGTATTTTGAAGTATTTTGAAACATATAATCAAAAATTTTCATTAGTATTTCAACTACTATAGATGTATTAATCAGTATTAAACTTCAGTTCTGCCTGGATCGTCTTGCGTACGGGGAGAGAAGTGTGGCTTGGGATCATTCTGTAGAAAAGGTGCATGTATTTGCCTGCATGGAATAACAGAACGTGGTAAACCGTGTACACACCGTTTCAAACGAGGATTCAACGGTTAATGTCAAACACTATATTCACACATAGCAGATTTTGTTCAGAATGAAAATCAGTAAAATCTGAAATTCTGATAGATTTTCATTTTATAGTTGAGAAAGACGTTGATCTGACGAAGCTTCTTCCATGTCCTGAAGATGGTTCGTGCAAATTGCCATCATGTTTTTGTACGAGGTCAGTTTTATTGACAAACTAGGTTATTATGCTAATGAATAGGAAATCTCCTATTTACAACAATCGAGTGCAGTTTGGTTTGTAGTTTTTCATGTCAAAAGTTTTCAAATAATTCACCGTAGTGATGGTAAGGGACCACCAAGAAATTTCAACACGTCGCATGTACCACAAATGGTTATACTCTCGTTTAACGGTCCCGTTACCGATCGAACAATGACCGTATACAAATCGTTGTTTGATGGAAAGGTAAAAAATCTCCGGATTTCTTTATTTTCTTCAGGTAAGAAAAATATACTCTCATTATAGCATCGCAATCCCAACGGATGCCCAATCAGAGGCACATTTTTTATTTCACATCAATGGAATAACTATGATCAAACACAGTGGTTGCATAATCAAGGGCATGAGATAGCTTTAAATACGATAACGTTAGTTTATGGAGGATTTTTTGATGCTTGATACCTGATATAGTGAATATTTTCAAGTTCATCTTATAATGACTTGGTTTAGACACGAACCTCTTGCTAATAAAACTAAGGAACAATGGAGACACGAAATGATTGGACTGAAGCAATCACTAGAAATCTTCGGTCATATCGATCAGAAATCAATTAAAGGAATTCGTGCACCACAACTTCTTATTGGTGGCATGTGTCAATTGACATCTAAACTTTGAAATGTATTTTGCATCAAAGGTCATTCTTTTGAGGTGACGAACAATTTCAAATGATGGAAGAAGAAAGTTTTTTATACGATAACTCAATGCTTGTTAATGAAGGACCATTGTGGCCACAAACGTTAGGTAAAGTACTCATTCATCGTTAAATTTGTGAACTATGTTCTTCGATGCTTTCAGATCATAGTCTGGCTTGGTCGTGTTATGGTCAAAACTGCCCTCGACGACCTCATAAAGGTGTATGGATATTTCCTATTCATCTTTTACAAACTAAGAATGTAATCTGGCACAACACTACCAAAGAAATTTCTGAAGTGAGTAGACATTTTGAAAGTAATGTAGTATGTAGTATTTTTTGAAGTTATCAGCAGTAGAGAGGTAATAGTACTCATTTGTAAAATTTAAAACGAAAAACATTCGCAGTTAGATAATCGCAGCAAAACTACTTTATTGTTGCTATATGATTGAAGGTTGGCGTTTCAATGAATCGACTTTTTTACATTAGTCCTGATGAGTTTTTGAAATTTGACTCTTCACTAACTCAGTACATTTTAATTTCAACACTGATTCAGTTGATTAATTACAGTCAACGGATAGTCGTTCAAATGTTACACAATTTCTTCGCAGTAATTTCCATAGAAACTACAACACAAATCGCGCACCATTCATTCTTAGCACAGATACAGGATTTCTTTCATACTTACCATATAATGATGTAATTATTGGAATCAACAATTGGCTTACGGAGGTTTGTAATAAATGAGGTAATCAGATAAAGTAATACACATGTCGTATTTTAGATTTTAAGTAAAGACGATGTTTATGTAGTTACTGCGAAACAGGCGATTAACTGGATGCAAACTCCTGTCGATCTTCATAACATTACGAAATTTACCCCGTGGCAGTGTGAAAGTCATCGTGAAGATTCCGTGCAACCATGCGAGGTGATTCGTATTAAGCTTTTATTACATTATCAATATTATAATCATTTTTAGACACTGTCAATTTGTTCATATCCTTCGTCGAGTGCTAGCAGTATGTATTCTTTTCGCGTATGTGGCAGTTGTCCACAGTCGTATCCGTGGTAAAATGACATATTGTGGAAGAAAACTAACACTTCTCAGAGACTTACTTACATGACAATCATTTATGCATTTATGATTCTGGCGACAAGATATATTTAAAATTATTCATTTCTTTTTATCATATTATTTTCCATGAGTCTAATGACAAAGCAAGGATTTGAAAATCATTTTCATTAAAGGACAACGAAGACGGTCATGTAAATATTCGATTGTTTATATTTTGAGTGACGAAATGGACACGGAATCATACAGCTGTTCTTTCGACGTATTCCTGTTCATCTTCCAATATTTTTTTTTAAATATTCCAATATAACTATATGATTCTTTATCGAAAAGATGGTCAATTTCTTCCAATATGATTTTAGTATCGATTCACTCATTTTGAAAAGATGAATATTTTGATTTACCTCTGGGAACTCTTAATTGTTGTCTCAATAATAGAGCACATAATATCACTTCCTGTGTGTCCCAATTCATTCCGTCCTTGATTATTTATTTCTGTTTGACACATTTATTTCTTATCGTTTGTATTTTTCCTCCGTGAACTTTCTCAGAATTTTCTAATGTTACCAACAATGAGGGTGATAATAACGATATTTCAGTTCTGCAATAACTCATGAATCGTCATATAGTAATAAAATAAGCTTCTCAGCATAAAAAAGTCTTTATAATACATGTTGTTTTTTTCTTCTGTGTTACTACGGTAACTTTAATACTTGGAACAGTGTTAATAAAATTTCATTATAACAATTTCTGTAGAACATATTATCAACCTTGCTGGTGATTAACACAACATTCATTATTCGACTAGGTTATATAGGACTCTATTTTTTTGAATAACAACTTCAGATTTAACAATGTGACACAATATAGGGGCAGTACTAAGGAGACCTCGTTAATAAGCAAATCGGTCAACGGTGGGTACATTATTCAGTAAGTAGAATTTTCATGAAAGAATATCAATAGGTAGGAATCGGTGAGCGAAAAAAAAAAACCTATTGGCCAGTTAAGTGTTAGGAATAACACTTCATGTGTTATAAAAATACGACAACGTGGTAGAAATACAACGGGATACAAAACAAATATTACCGCCTTGGAATACAAAAGTGTTATAACAAGAACAAAAATAAACGAATAGTTATCATTAGTAGGATTAGGATTCCGTACACAGTAGTTATACATTAGTAGGAACTATTGATAATGGTCCAAAGAATCCAGGTAGTACAGAAGAAAATTGAGTTCTCTCTATACAAACGTCATCTTGGCAGGTACTTGTATTCCATTCTGCTGTTTCTGGTGGAGGAGTTTGCGGACAGTACTCTATGTCGGCAATAATACTAACGGAAAGGATGAATTTTTCCCTATAACAAGAATATTGAATCTATGTCGAGATTTTATGAATTCACTGATAACAGATGATTGTACACACGTGATGCAAAATCCAGCATGAAAAAACCTTCGTTATGAATATCGCATTCTAAATATCCTTAGCATTTCACGTTTTGAGATGATGCGAAGTGGCCATATATTTCATATCGAATTTGATAGATTCTCATAAGAAGAGTCGCTCTTCAATGATGAAAACTTGAAATTATAAGTACCTTGGATCGTAACGGCGACACAGAGCGATAAGAGAAGGTTCTTTGTGTTCTTGCAGAAGTGTCGCTATTGTGTAATAGTGTAAAATCTGATGCTGTGGGATCATCGACAGTGCACTCCATCCATGAGTTATATATGCCTGAAAACAACAAAATCGATAGCGATTGCACTCAATATAAAAACATGATTAACAGATTTCAAGGAAGCGAATGAATGAACAAATTATCTCAGCTCGAAGTGTGAATATTGAAGAGGTTGTGAACGGAAAATATGATCATATGAACACCTGAGCCATTTGTGGCGATGGTAACCTGACATTGACGCTTCCTCGCCCACCGGAAGTGTAACCATGTCTAGCTAATCGTGACATGTCTGCTTGAGCTAATGGATCTGCTCTTACCTTTAAACCAGGAATTTTCATTAATTTTACAACACGTCAATCACTACCAACCTTCATAATAACCTCCTTACATAACGTATTGATTCGTGCAAACGAACATCCTCCGCTGTGCTTAGGCCAATCTTTTAACCTTAACATTGAAACAAAGATAAATCAGCTAACACACCTCAACAATTACATAAAAACTTTTCTGAAAACATTTATTCTAACTGAAAAGTTGTTAAGTACTGTATATGTGTGCAGTAAATGACAACATTGCAACTACAAAAAAATAGCGTGATATAATGAAGACTTATTAGCAAAAAGGGACGAGTGCAGGTGGTATTTAACGAGTAATGTCACTGAGTCACTGAGTAATGCATAACGCAGTTTGCATCTGTCTTCAGGACTACCAAGCTCAACATCACTGCGAGATTGCTGAATTAGCACCAGAGAAATATTAAGAGATAAGCAGTAGTGTCTTGTCAAGATACTGTATAGAGCGGTGTCATATTCAATCACCTCCATGATCTCACGGACGAAGACGGATGCGTGATGAATTTCATAGGAATTGATCAGCTCTAAAGCTGATCTTACAGGTAGAAGAATTGGAAGACAACTATTCAAAATGAGTCACAGCACATGCACATCGACCTTGCTCAAGAAATGAGCATAGATATTTTTTTGTGATCTAATTTTGACTTTTTATATTTTAGTACTTCTTGTTTGAACGGTATGCTGTTGCACATGATATCTCTTAGATTTGGAATGAAATACTTAAAGTACTAAATTCAGCAGAATTAACATCAAAGAGATAATATAATGAATATTACTCCTCAGAGGAGAAAAACTTTCGAGAAGAAAAACCTCGATTAGACACTTTTACTCATCTTATTTTATGATATATTCACTCAGAAAACGAAAAACTAGAGAAGTAGTAATACATCAAATTTTCGTTTGAGCAGAAAGTGAGATAAAAGGAAAAAATAAGGTGCTCAGAGTCAAACCAGAAACAGTGAAAACCAAGGATTTTATTGTAAATCTTCAACGCTAAGATTTACCTGCACTCTTTCGAGCAGTAGTACGTGTAACAATGTTTGCATGTGACGTACTGCAATCGGGCACGAGCTAGACCCCTGGTTTTGTAGCAGTACGAGCAACGTACGAATAATTGTTCACTCTGAATCAAATATATATCAACTAGGCATTTCGGCGCTGAAAGTAATTATCAACCTTGAGTAATGATTCGGCTTTATTTGGTTGTTTTATAACTTCTTTCATCAGATTGGGATTTTTAGAATAAATTCCCAGACCAGTATCGTCCTTTTGATATGCTCGATCTGTTTGCGCGAGACTCAAACAATTCGTTATACAGCCACTGATAAAGTTGATACAAACAAATTTCCTTCACCTGGGATTAAGCGGAAAAGAAGTATTAGGTGAAGTTTTCTGGAATATTGAATCCAGCACTTCCTCTATAGTCACACGACCATCGTATCGTAATGCGACATTATCTAGCAACATAAAATTCTGATTATGAGCGTAAAAATAAGAGACGTACCATCGATTTGTACTAGTTTTTTTTCTTCTTTTCACTTTATTTCTCTAGATACCCAATACATACCCTGGCCTTTATCCGAGTGTTTTGAGTCTAAAAATGTATCCGCCACTTCGATAACACGAGAGTTACTGAAAAACATTTCAATGACAAGACCAGTTGAAAAAAACTTCCAAAACGATAAAAGTATCTATATACAATATGTGCAAATAAGAATTTGAATCCAAAGAATTAGTAAACGCATTTTATTCTAAATACATACAGCATTCACACACCGTTTGCCTGAGTCTGCGCCAAGATTCCAACCCGCCGGTACTTTAGATACGGTATAACCAGGAAGAATGCATTGATTCATGTGATTAATGTCGGTTGCAGATATCATCTGATTTTAGTATCATTATAAGCAGTCATATATATATATATATATATATATATATATATATATATA
>KN716485.1:88189-100320 GCA_000816705.1 Dictyocaulus viviparus | reverse complement strand
TATTATACATATATATATCATATAGTATAAGGTTGACACCTATCGTTTAAGATCAATTTATTCTTGTGTAATTATTAAGCGGTGATATTATAAATCAGTAATATATCCACACACAAAAGCTAGAAATGTCTTCAGGACCGGACTATTCCAGCGGCTTGTTGATATGATCATTTAGATTGCTGCTTTCAAAGCATCTTGATTTTTTAGCAAAAAAATCTTCGATATGGAAACGTCGATAGAAATATGAGGGCACAATTAAAGAGTAAATCAAACGAACAACTGTGATCTACCTACAACAGATAGATATGGTCTCTTACCTTCATAGACAAGCTTTATCATATGCCCACATTGATAACGAATTGTACTAAGGTATTTCCTAAGTAATTCATTTGCACTTTATGATCACAGAAATAGGCAAGTATGTACGTGATCTCACACTTGGTCGCTATCTTACGACATTAGAGAAATGGAAACCAGTTCATTTTTCCAGCCAGTAGTTTAAGTTGTACTACGAGCATACAAGTTAAGGACTTGTCGACTTTTCTGAGTGAAGAAAGTCGTAACACGTCTTTGTTCTCATATGTCAGCTTTTTTCGTTAAATTTTCGTCTTAATAAATCTACATGATCTACGATTTACAGCATAAGAGACCTTATTACACTAGTTATTCAAATTCTCTTGCATTCTGATAGCATAGCAGCATTCTAGCAAAATAACAACAACATCATAAAAATTGCTCTTTCCTCAGCAGTCATAATGTTAATGACTTTTTTTTTTCTGAACCGAAGTAACAAATAATTGAGGAAATGAGTGACGCTCTTCGTTATATGTAATTTACATTGACGTCAGTTTTTCACACGCCATAATCACTAACCTCCTGAGAGAACGATCTCCTTGGAGCAGGACTGGGTTTAACTTCCTGAAACAAAACTTCTCTGCCTTATATTACAAAGCATTTGGATTTTCATACAATTCAAAGACAGTCTCCTCCACAGTGGGATTATTTGCAATCTTCAATGCGCCACATTCCCATTCAGACCTCATTGGTTGGGTAAAATATGCTACGAATCGCATAAAACAAAAATACCTATGTAACTCGTTGACAATTATCTTATCTCACTCATCTAAGACTTGTTTTTTTCTAAGGATAACGATGAGGTTGGATGACAAAATTGCTTTCATATAGTCAACACTAGAAATAAACATATGTTATAAGTTATTTAATAATTATTATTACCGTGAAGCCGTCAAGCACATCAACGAAAGAAAAAAATGTCGTCTTCTTTCTTTTTTGATGAAAAAGACAGACATTTTTTAAAACAGTCTATAATTATTGAACAAGGGTAAATAGCATAAAGCAAGCAGTATTTGAAAACTGGAGAAGAACGTAAACTGAATAGCCATTGTCTTCAATAACAGAAACAATTCATGCGAGTATAGTTTTATTTCTTAGTAATTATTTCTCAGTAACAATCCCCACGATAAGTGCTGAAAGATTTTTGTTTTATTAAATACCATATTGGCAGTTAAGGACAATATAAGTAGTAAAATGTACGACATAGGAAAAGAAAAAATATGTTGGCAGACGATGCAAGGAAATTACACCTTCGAACATATTACTGACGTGATATGATACAATCAATATTCTATTGAGCGATTGCCATCATTAAATAGTAAGTAAAAGGTATAAGTAGTAAGTAATTGATTGACATGCAAGTTGGTCGAGAAAGAGCACAAACAAAGGAGCAAACAGATGGAACCACATTACATTCAGCAATGCCCAAACATAGTAACATGCCTACTGCTACAGTGCTACTACCTGACGTTGATCCTGTGTGAGATGATGAAGAGAGGACCTCGAGCGTCGCAAATCTTCGATTTCCTCTTTGTATCGATCGAACATGCCTTTAGGAAACTCGACATCTGTAGAAAATGTTGGAGCTCTTTGATAGCCAGCAGTATAGCAGTACGGTTCACGACGTTGCTCCTGGGAAAACTCGTGTTTGGCAGGTGGATGTTCAGAGATAAATGGTAAAGGGACGTGATGAGTAGATCGGGGAAGCGTGAGATCAACATCAGTAGGACGAGCAGTTGTACGATTTTCACGATACCAATCAGGAACGGTAAGCTTTTCGGTCGACTTCCGAAAACGCATCTCGTGGTCAGAAACATTAGTTGGTTTTGTGCTTGATTCACCTAACGTTTTTTGTAACTCATTCTCTGGAGGAGCGGTTTCTTCGCGACTTCTGAAACACAATAAAACATTTGGACAAAAATAACAGTAGTCCCTTCTGAACACAATCTGTTGTACCTTCTGTCCATAAGATAATCAGCACTTCGACTTCTTATATGAACTGAGTCCGGATTTTCTTCGGTTTGATCACGTCTGCTTTGACGATGGTAATCGACAACCGAACCAGATCGTCGATGCACTTCATCCAAATTCGTCTCCTCAACCTAAAACATTTTTTGCTTAACACATCTGCCCAATTTATGCACTCAAGGATTTCTTTTGAAGCATTAGGAAATTTATGCAACAAGAAAAAGTGCACAATATGAAATAATAATTTTCCGAATGGACGATAGACGAGCAGTTAGCTCGAAAATTAAACATGAAAATCCTTTGGCTTCTTCTACTGTCCTACCTCTCTAGTCAAGGAAGTAATTCCCACTTTTCCAGTATCAACGTCGGTTTCGAGATAATTCGTACTCCAGTTACGAGACCTACTATATAGATTGGGCTGTGACAATCTCATGCGATATGCAGCATATTTCCGCTCCGTTTCTTCCAGAAGACGCTCGAACTCCTAGCACAAAGCAGAGGGTTTATCTAGCACAAGCAATACGAAGCAGAACATTTCGACTTTTAATGAAGAGACATTAGGAGCAAAGCAGACGAGTTAATGATTAGTATGTTAGCTTCTGGTTAACTTACTTGACTGTATGGGCTAGGCCCTACCCTTGCATATGGAATGTTCTCAATGTAGGTTTTTGGTTTGAATTCGCCATCGTTGAATTTCTGTAATAATGGACCACGATATTCTGGCCGAATTCGTAGAGCTAAATCCTCCTGAGATCTTCGGAAACGTTCCGCAACAGGATCTAAATTGTAAACATTATAGCAAAGCCTGTACAAGGAAGAAATATACACATATTACTCCACTTATAAAGTTATCAATTCCTAGAAATCTGTCATTTATCTAAATACTTAATCAATATGCATTTTTTGTATCCAATCATTCCAGCAGATATTTATGCTAAAAAGCCATGAGGCTTATGAAAATTTGTAACAGTCATTTTTTTCCAGTTGGTGACAGTTTGTAACATTTCCACTGAAACATCAATTTCTTAAGAAAATCAACAGACACTCGTCATGTGAACTTCAACACAAGACTTGTATTTATTAATAATAATTACAATATACTAATTGTCATGTGGTATTGATATTGAAGTTCTTCCACCTTAAATCTACTCATGATGTGAGTTATTTTTTGAACGCATATAGGTTCTAGGTGATGATATCAGATGAAATCGTTTAATTTGAATTCAGTTATTAATATTGGTGTATGCGTGTATGTGTGTAAAAGTAAACATGTGTGACATCAGGTGAGGTAAAATGGTTTATGCATTCCTTATATAAAAAAGAGTATAAATTAAATTGATAAAGAAATACTACAACCGGAAAATCAATACATAAATATTTAACACTATATGTTAGACTTCTAAGCTGTTTTGCTTATGGTTAGACATTTGAAAAAGCCTAAATAGAAATGCATATGGGCAGACATGTACCATTTTGTAAATCTTAAAGACGAACATTTTACGAGTTATTCTAAAAATACACTTAATTATTTGCATAAGTTACGTACATTTACAGTTGACGCCATTTAAATACTCGACTGAGGTCACACATATTTACTACGCATACGATAAAAGCACTTTAGTACCACGTTTAGTATGTACATAAATGAATTCTTTATATAAAGTTGTTTTGTACTAAAAAAAAAAAGATATGTCAGATTAAATTTGAATAGAAAATGAAAAAACACCATTGCTTCGAAAATAACCCGAACCCACACATACACACATATGTATGAAAGCAAGGCTTCAAAATAACTAAATGATTTGATGTTAAATAATTTAAGCGAACATGATCGTGGTTAAATATGAAGTAAGAACTGCATTGGCAGTATAATACTCGAATATCGATCGGATACGCGTAAAGATCAATTGAAATAAATGTAATTCAGAATACTCCTCACCACCTAATATATCACATTTATCGAAAGTAAAAATTAACTATAAATTATTGACAACAAAAGACACATATAGTTAGACTTCCATACCACTCGAATCCGAACCACCAGCAATGAATTCACGTCGCGCCTTTTCCATTTTTGCACGATAACGACTTGTTCTAAATCAAACAAGAAGAAAAAAACATGAAAAAATTTCGACTCAAGATGTTTGAAGATGTATAAAATATCGAATCTTCGTCAGTCTGAGATAGCATAGAACAAACACTTACCTAGTAGATCCATTTCTGTTGAGATCATTAGGATTATAGATTCTATCGCGAACGTTTTCCTCATTAGTTGAATCCAAAGAATAAGAAACTGTTTGTTGAGATGGAATTCTTACATCATCAACCCAAACATTACGATCCACACGTTCAATGACCTAGAAGTGATCGAAAAGCTTGTTTACAAATTATAACAATTCTCGACCCAGAATTACCTGTCGTTCGATTTTCGTTGTAAATTCTGGGTTAGAAAGATTTTCTCGAGAGAAATAGGGTGGCTTTGTCAATTTCTGCAATGTTTCACTTGATGTGAGATGTTGCCTTTTCTTACTCATAGCTTCCTTCTCAGCTAATAGACGTCGCTTTTCAGCTTCGAATCTTAAATCACTGACACTATGTTTGCATAAACAGAAATTTTTTACTCACACTTACCGCTCCTTTTCTGTTCTTTCTCGCACGATAAGATCGAGCTTATCTCGTGATCGCCTATCCTCCTGTGAAAAACAAAATTAACTCAAATAATAAGTTTCGTGAAGATCTAACATATATTAACAAAAATCGATATAAAATAAAAAGTTAAGCACTCTTTGGCGAGCCGCAGCGCGTTCTTCAGCTTCCCTTCTTTCGCGATCTCTAATTTCTTGATTTCTCCGTTCTTTTTCACGAAGTTCAGCTAGACTCCGTTCTTCCTCAAGCCTAAACAAGTCTTAATTATATATCTAGTTCCAGAATACATAGCTTTTAGTTTTTCACCTCTCAATTTCCCGCCGTTCGTTGGCTTTCCTTTCCATTTCAGCAATCTCGTGAGCTTTACGGTCAAGTTCTTCCCTTTGCCTTTCTCTTTCCAAATCCAGCTGCCGTTGCACCTTCCGATTTGCTGCAGCTCTTTCCAACTCATACACGCGTAATCTCTCTCTTTCTTCTTCTTCCCTTCGTTTTCTTTCTCTTTCAGCAACTGCTCTACGTTCCGCTTCTCTACGTGCTTTCTCTCTCATTTCTTCTTCTTGAAGTTTCGTCTCTCTTTCTATATCCTCTAGTCTTTCACGCTCTCGCTGTTCTTTCTTCCTCAATTGAGCGTCCAAAAGTTCCTTCTCTCTTCTTTCGTCTTCTAATCTTTCTCTTTCTCTTCGCTCGGCCTCAGCTCTTTCCATTTCGACTCGCTGTTGCTCACGGCGTATGCGCTCCAACCGCTCTTTCTCCTCTCTTTCTTGTAACCTTCGTAATCGTTCTCGTTCTTCTACTTGTCTTTCAATGTCTGCCAAAAGGTCAGCTTCTCGACGCTCCTCCTCACGTCTTCGAGCTTCTCGTGCTTCATCTATGAGCCGTTGCTTTTCACGCTCGATGGCTTCTATTCGTTGGATTTCCAACATTTCTCTTTCACGGATTTCCAACTCCCTTCTTTCTCTTTCCAGCCGCTCCAACTCATCCCGCTCTCTTCGCAACCTTTCTTGCTCTTCTCGTTCCTTTTCTTTCTCTCGTTCTTCTCTTTCGATTCGCTCTTTTTTTATACGTTCAATCCGTTCAATTTCAATTTTTTCTCTTTCAATACGTTCTCGTTCAATTCTTTCTTTTTCGAGCCGCTCTTGCTCTCTTCGTTCTTCTTCAAGTCTCTCCCGCTCAAGTCGCTCCTTTTCTCTTTCGAGACGAATCCGTTCTCTTCTTTCCTCTTCCATTTGTTCACGCTGAAGCCGCTCTTTTTCCGCCAATCTCCTTTTAGCCAGTTCCTCTTCTTCTAAGTTACGGCGTTCGGTCTCCATTCTTTCCCATTCGGCTCGCCTTTGCATTTCCGCTCGTTCTCTTTCCAAACGGTCCTTCTCAATGCGTTCCTTTTCAATCTTTTCCCTTTCCAGAATGGTGTATTCAAGATCTTTCTGTTTGCGTTCCCGGTCGAGTCTTACACGCTCGAGCAGCTAAAATCATTTGAAGACTTAAAATTATTACGAATTTTTTCATTAATTATTTATATATTTTTTGAAATTATTTTTATTTATTTATCTTTGCTATTATCAATTTTGAGTTTTAAGAAATTTCTAGGATTTTATGTAAGTAAATGAATAAATAAACATATACATATAAGCTAATCACTGCCACATAAGAAATATTTGGCCTACTTCACGTTCACGTATTTCCCATGTACGACGGTTCTCTTCATCTCTTCGTCTTCTTTCTAGTTCTTCTTTTCGTCTTCTTTCTTGTTGCTCACGAATCCTTCGTTCTTGCTCTTCAATATCACGATGGTAAGTGACTTTATAATCTATTGTCCTTTCTTCCCGAGTATTAGGGTCAGGATAAGATATGTATCGTTCT
Source organism: Dictyocaulus viviparus (assembly GCA_000816705.1). Lineage (NCBI taxonomy): Eukaryota > Metazoa > Nematoda > Chromadorea > Rhabditida > Metastrongylidae > Dictyocaulus > Dictyocaulus viviparus. Next base: position 93,492 of record KN716485.1, on the reverse strand, counting down.
ATAGGTGATGAGCGTCCTAACGGTGGCTGAAAATTAAAAAGATAAAAATGGTTAGATGATTCACAAAGTCAGAAATTTAATTCAATATAATGTATTTGATATAATATATAACGTAATACAGTATAAAATGATATAATTAATATTATATATAATTTCGGTGAACACCAAATGAGATATGCTATACCTGTTGCGATAACGCTTCTGTACTTCTTGTAATTACAGTCCTCGTCATTATTTCTCGTCGATAGTATTCGTCCTGAAAACATAAAGATCTTCAGAATTATTCACCGGAGTGCATTATTCACCCACTCATACACTAAAAAAAATATGGCACATCAAAGTAAAATATTCATTTTGAAAAAATCAAGAAAAAAGTTGCATAGCTTAGTATAGAAATTACCTGCATATCTCCATGATGATATCCAGTCATGGCAGGCATCTTATAGTCAAGTATAGCAGCTGGAGCAGCGGACGATGATCGAAGGACAGGAATTTCCCGTACAGTAGCACGCGAGGGCGCTTGCTCTGAGAGCAGGTCCTCACGAGATGAACAGCCCGACTGAAAATGATGTCAAATAAAACACAGCAACCTAGTTCTATGCTATTTTCCATCGGAGTGTCATTTGATTAAATGCGAAAGGAAAGGATATTTTCTTGAATGTTATGCAGCTTAAATATTATTCTATAATGTTATTCTTAGATTAATAGTGAACAAAGAGAATGCATTTTTGCTATATCAATCAATACTTTAAAAACCTAAGAAAAAAATAACGTTATAATTCTTACAATAAGTAATGCATATAAGAAGAAGAAAATGACTATTACCAGTGATGCTTCAGTCTTAGATGATTGTAAAAGAATGCCAATGCTACAATGATTAGAAACAATGAATGAGTCACATTTTATACAATATGAATGAGAGAAAATTATACTCCAATAAAAATGAGGTGAACTGTACGAATAGTTGCGATGAATCAACGAAACACATATAATTTACAAAGCACAAGAAATAAAAATAGCTTTAGAATGCTATAGGATTTCATAGATTCATCCCCTCAGGCTTGATTAATGCTTTCAATTATTAAACAAACCGTTAAGAGTTAACGATGATGTTTTTCGTTGTTAGTAAATTATTCCGTAATGAAAATTGTTTATGTGAACTTCTAGTTTTAAAACTTCTACATCATCGATCTACCAAATAGTGGAGGTAAAACAGGTGAACTCGTCCTTATTGTACGCTCTCTGAGCTGGTATTAAGCATAGAAGATTTCTCGATACAACATACTTATAGAATGAAAAATTCGATCATAGGCGAAGTAACATAGAGTTTAAAAGCTTAATATACTAGGGTATTTTACTTTTAAATTTTCTGTATTTGTAAAAAAGTCTTTAAGATAAAAAGAGGAATATTTCTTCACGTAAGGTAGTTTACGTCGGTTAAAAAGAGTCTATGACTTTAGAATAGTAATAAACAAATTAATCAATTTACATAGAAAAAATCGTTAAATTACACCTTTTATTCAAATGAATGAAGTTCAGAACGAACCGATATATGAGGTAACGAGGAATGCACGCACATAGATTAAAGTGCAAATACAGATGCATTGAAAAAATCTTGTCTTTACCTGTTTATGTTACAACTGATCTGAAGACAAAATAAACGTTTCATTGATGAAGTAAGTGATTCTGCATGTTATATTGACCACAAATAGCGTATGCTAAACTGACGTAGAAATTGTGAAGAAAAAAAAAATCGTAACTCATGAAATGCTACGAAAAAATCCAATCTGATGCCGTTAATGTGTACTCCGATAAGACTGGAAACACAATGAATGGAAAACTCCGACAAATGATCTCCGGTCAACACTCTACTGTAGATGTATAGATGACTACTTTACCATCTGTTCTACACAAACAAAAACTGATAAATGTTTTCGATTATTAAATAAATCGTCAGATTATATAGGATCCAACCGTGAGAAACTTACAGAAAACTGGCTTCCATTATTGATCGTACAAATTAAGCTACACTAAACCAGCTATATTATAAAATAGTATCGAAATCCAAGCAATCAAATTATCCTGGTTCACTATCGTTCGACTCATAAAAAGTTTGCTAGTAAAAAAACATGTTTTGTACTACCACTAGTATAAGTACGCGAAGTAAGCAAAAGTAGAATCCGGCTCAACAAATAGCCATTTCAAATGGCTACAAATATATAACTGATCGCAATAAGTCTAAAGGAGGAGATAAAGTACCGCAAAAAGAAAACTTGAATTGAAATATCTCAAATAACATAACCTTAGCTATAAAACGCTGTCTAAAAAGAGCAGAATCAACCAGGATCATTGAAATTATACCGAGAAATTTAAAACGCCAGTTAGTTCGCTACCTCATATATGACCGTCTCTGCGAAACCAAAAACTGCATCATATGCTCCAATGGTAGAGAAAGTGATTGCTTGAGCTCAGGCATCGTTTACCTGATCCATTGTAAAGCATGTGGGAGAAAATATATTAGCGAAACGGGTAGGCTATTCTGTGTCCGCATAAAAGAGCAACTAGTAGGAAAATTGAAATCAAGGTCGAAAACTCCGCTAGGTATGAATAGGTCACAGATACATATTCAATAGATAATATACAATATATGACACAGAAGATTTCTAAGTAGAAGTAACCACACTCGATTATGAACAGAAGATCTCGGCGCGAAAAATTATTGAGGCATTTTGGATAAATTCCATGACCCTAACTATGAATCGAAGAGGGGAATGTCTCGAGATCACACGTGATATAACAGAGTATACAAAAACATTGTTTGATAAGTGAGGTGCATTGTCTGTTCATGTGACTCCCAGGGGATTAATTTTCTGCTTCATCACAACGTAGAAGATTCAAATAAAGCGGTTAGAATATCACAAGTCCACTATCTCATGGTTTGATAATTATTTCTATTAAGTAATGAAGGTATATAGTTGGCTGATTTGTAAATAACCTGGCCTTTTCAGGCTCTAGGAAGGCGAAACCGAAGGAAACGTTAAAAATTTCAATAGTGTTTTTGAAAACCTCGTGCTTGCTCAAAAAATGAGTAACGAACAATGCGTACGGTCATGAGGTTCAGTTTGATTTTAGTCTATGAATATAGTAGTGAAGATGGACGGTGAAACGAAATCGTATCCCGAGCGTGACCGAACGCTTTCGATCGTTGACATTGCACTATAGCAGACAGCTGAAAAGAAAAATGCAGAAGTGAAGAAGAAAGGGTAAGAGACGATAGGGAGGTAGATTAGAAAAGAGTATTGTAGTCGAGAGTTATATCTTCTATTAGTGAATAAAGAGAATTTAGTTGTTAGTAATGTGAAATGAAAAGATAGCATTTACAATACAAGGTAGAAAAAAAAAGTAATGAGTTGTTTATCAGGATGACGTGAGCATAATAAGACTGAAAAGTGATATAGTGGATTGTTTGCGTACAACAATAATAATACCAGTGGTTCAATGGATCGAATATCAAACCAATGGTCATTTCAAGTCAATAGCATCGTTATAATTGATGTATAACGAACGATATATGAATACGGAACATAGCGTATAACAACTTTCTTTATTTACACCACCTGCTATCGACCACCAGCGCTTGAATACTATCGTTCTCCTTCACAACGACGCCGCATTGATTGCTGAAAGGATGAAGGCAGCACGACACGCTTTACCTATCCAAACAAATCCCACTTACAATCACAAGCAATTGTAACAAAGAAGTTGAGCAGATTACACAATCAACAATCACAGTTCAAATTCAACAAACATATCACGAATATTGTATTAAAATAAAAGAACAACACTAACATACAAAAGTGTTTTTATGTGTAAAAGAAAAGATCCTGATGAGGGAGCGAAAAATTAAACCGAACTGGTTTTTCTCAGCTAACTGCGTGACGATCAGCGATAATTGCGTCATTATGCAAGTAATGTAGACAGCAAAAACATGAATTACACCTTTCTATAAACAACAATAAAACGAGAATGTACGACTAAAAGCACAATAATGTAATAAAAAGGTAGATCCCTGAAGCTATCTACTAAAAAAAAGGTTGATGCTGCACAAAAACCAGAGCGATGGATTCTTAAGAATGTATTAGAAGAATGTTTCATAGTTGTATCAAAAAACAAAACATTAAACAAATAACACATCCGAATGATCAGCACCATACGTGTGATGTGATGGAACGCCAAATCAAAAAGTATATTTCGACTATAAGAGACAATTTTCTACAGCTTTTATAGTATCCTTCAACGGCCTTCAATAGTTTTTGTTCGTCAACTTGTTTTCCAACTGTGATTTCGGCTTCAGAATATGAAATACTATGAGATATTTGGTAAGGTAAGCAAACCTGATCATTTCAAATGATTATTTAATGTTAAAAATCACTCATTAACTAGACTCAATTTTTAAAAAACCAGACAATTAGAAGAGCAATTCAATATCACAAACAATAAGTCTCACTAAAATATCTCCACAAATCATATAAAGAACAATACCGAACCGGTAGAAGGCAAACTTTATAAGCATAAAAATAGGCACTATCAACTAATGAACGAGATCTTTTTTTCAATTCTGCTGTCAAATCGTTTAAAAAATACAAATTAAATATAAGTGATCTCATAATTATTGTGGATACGTAAGAATTCGCTAGATGGTTTTTCCAGAAAAAAGAAACTAGCTATGAAACTAATTGATTTTAACATTTGAAAACGGAGATCTTCCTATGATTGTATACAGCAGATGATATTATGCATAAACCTATGTGGACGTTGATTTCCGCTGAACAAATAATATCGATCTTATTAATAACATCCATATCCATTACCTCTAATTAGCATACGTCGAGGTTAATTAACTATCAAAGGAAAAGACCACATTCATGTCCATCATAAGCTGAAACTACCAAACCAACTTGTTTTTGCGCGGCCAATCAACCAGTTTAAACTTCCAATACCGACACATTTATCATCAAAGTGAAACAGATTAGTTGATTAGTAGAACCTAATAAATTAAAAGGTTAAGAGCAATTAGTATTGATTTAGCTACAATAGATCTGCTCAGAAATATTACATTAAAGCAGCAAAGCACTAGTAAACATAAGGAATCCAAAGTGTATGAAAATTTCAATGAAAAATAATCAAAAAACACGCGTAAGTACTGATAAGAACGGAGCATAAATGAAACTGTCTTAAATTTGATGGCAAACCTTTGAAGTCGCGCTTATTGTTGTCGATGCTAGTGGGGGGGGGGGGGGGGG
>KN716485.1:68666-88089 GCA_000816705.1 Dictyocaulus viviparus | reverse complement strand
GGTGGTGGTGGAGGAAGTGGTGGGTGTTCATTAGGAGGCGAACTCATTCCCTGATCTAAAATCCTACTATCGATTCATATTGAAAGTATTAAAAGAAGAGCTATGTTATTGTACATAAAGATGTCACATGTGTACAGCTGTCTGACACTTAACATAAAATCTGACATGACCTTGAACCACATACGCTGCGGATGACTGGGGATTGCTCATAGCGCGACAAGTGAGGGCTCACCGTAAATAGAGGACCCTTAATACGACCTCAACTTGTTAAAACATTCACATGGATTATAAATAAAGTGCGAATGATTACAATTAGACACGGGCGAAATCAGATAGGTATGATTTTTAAAAAATGTATCCACATAAAACATGCAGAAAGGTGGAAATCATATCGATTATGATTGTTTTATGAAAAATTGAGTACGAGTGACAACTAGATAGCAAATCCTGGAAAGGCGTCCGGGATTACGATTATTGTGCTGCCTATGCACACAACAATTCCCGCTGACCTCTAGGCGGGATATGAAAGTGGAAACGATATGAGTTCAGTCGATGTGCGTAAGTCTCTTCTGCTAATTTTAACGAAAGACCATCACCGCTTACACTGTCGTAAACAAGCTACGTTTTCCTTAAATCTCCTGAAATCTGAGGATAAAACTATGATTCCCTTGTCACCTACTTTCGTTCTCTACGAAAGCATCTTCCAGATAAATGAGCATATGAATTTATAGTAATTATGATAATTTACTAATATCGCGGCTCTTAGACTGGATCAGCTTTGTAGCTAATATACGCGTTATAATATTGATCTCAATCAAAAATACAGTGTAATAAAAAAAAGAACAAGCACCAGATCGGTCGTAGCTCGATGCAAACGTCCTTCCTGATGCATTCATTACAGAGGCAAAAAGAGTCGACGGCGAAACGACCTTCGATTGTGCAAGTTGTGGCGTATCGGCGGCGTGATTCAAATGCTGCGTTTGAACAAAGACCTTACCGTTATCGTTGCTACTGAAGTGATACTGACTCTGGAAGAAAACATGAAATCTTTCGACATAATAAGAAAACATAAAATCATCCAAAACAACAGTGAAACGAAAGCTAAATGAAACAAAAGCAAGAATTTATAAACCTCAGTTGTTCGTAACGATGATGATGGAGTACTAGCTTGAACAGGAGATGCAAGGTCTGGTGGAGGTGGTGGAAGATCGTGAGGAGGCGAAGGCGGTCGGACCGATGGACGAACCACGTCTCTCAATCTAATAATTTCGGAAATAAAAGAAAACAAAGTAGTAGAAAAATTTAAGTGAATTAAAAAATGACATTATTTTTTGCGAATATTAAAATTGTTAGATCATGAAAATTCGTTTCATTACAGCAAAAATATCAAGCCATCAAGGACATCTAGGAATACGGAGAAAAGCTAGAAATGATTTTGGGTACTGAGTAACCTTGACAAATCCTGTGGAGTATTACTGAAACTGTGAAAGGATGCAGCTTGCCAAATTTTTAAGCTAGATTCCAGAAAAGAAAATTTTCAGTCTTTTCGTTGAAAATATTTAATCTCGAGGTGTAATCGAATTAATATGCATTCTTGTTTATGCTTCGCAACTATCAACTGCAGCTGAAGCTGCAACTATCACTAAAAAACTACAAAGATTGTTTTAATGTTTAATGGGACTGATTCTGTGAGTGATAGTATTTTGAATTGCCGATAGTAAATGTTTTATTTAATTGTCACTGACGTTTCTTAGAATCCATTAGACGAGTAATGTTGAGTTCATTCTATAGGCGATTATTTTAAAGAGAGTACAAAATTTAACTTCATATAGAATAATTACATTTTAGAGTGATGTATACTAGAAAAATTTGCATTATTGTACATCTCGTCGAAAGTGGTGTATTTAGGACAAAGCGGGCTTGACTCGGCACTTCAACTCACAAATTAATTGCAGCTGTGTTAAATATGCAAATTCTATTTGACTCTACCATGACTGGTGGAAATTAAGAAAAACGAGTAGCGAATGGCGTAATGGGTGGGGGGTGTCGCATCGTTATGAAAGATCGATCCCTAGGCGCCGCCAGGTGAACCAAGTTGCACATCTACTATAAATTGGTGATTCGACACTAAAATTACGTAAAACCACTAGTTCAATAAAGATGGTTAGCCTTAAATCTTTGGATAAATGCGCATTTATCTTCACAAAATCACAATGAAGTCATCCGATAGGAATTGAACAACTCAAGCCTCACAGTTCCGTATAATACGTATTTTTCAAAGTCGTTAAGTATTGTGTAGCTGAATAAAGTAGTACGTAGCAAAATGAGAAGAAAATACGATGTTCAGTTTTCGAACTTACATGGTATTTTCCATGGCAGATTTTTCATCAATTGTAGGATTTGATGTAATCGACAAGTCTAACAGATTATCTTTCGTACTGTTGAGGTTAATGGAGACCGAATTCAGTGACAAGTTATCGTCCCTGTAATGAATTTCATGACAGTAGTATGAAATAGCAGAATTTTCATAATTCATACAAGACATATCCGTTATATTTTTTATATTGTATTCATTATGTTCTGTAACATTAACAGTTGAAGACGTCGAAGGAATCGAAAAAAAGCCGAAGAGAGTTTTGATACTTTAACCGAGTTAAACTGTTGATTGTAACTCGCTATGATGAATATTATTGACCGAATTAGAAGATGATAAAGCAATACAGTTGATTTGTACATTTAACTACGTCGAAAACCAGTTGAAAACCGATAATTAATAAGCATTATATCGGAGGTGCGGTACATACGTAATGTCGTTATGTGTTTATGGACGTAGAAGAATGAAAATCATCAGACGATTATCAATGTTGAATCGACATCGAGAAATTGAATACTAAAAGACGATAACACCCAAGCAAATAGTAAAGTTATTGCGTTCATCGATGGGCGTTGACATGATTGAACAATTCTGTACGACAACATTGAAAGATAGAAAAAGAAAAAAAAACTAGTAGAAACTAGTGACACATATGATTAGAAGAGAGTACCAAACTATTTTTTTCGAATCGTCCGCAGAAAAAAAAATGAAGAAAAAAAACGACGGACGAAGTAAATTTGGTGCAGGCAGGAATAAGCGCAAATTTACCAATAAAAACATAAATATGTTATTAACGATACATTGGTCGTAAGAGATGGTTGGTGTCCCAATGAAAGATCTTATCTTGTATGGTGTCGTCGGTCAATCGGACAGCAGGCGACGACGACGACGACCCATACGGAATGTTTCGAATCACACACATATTCTGCGCCGTCATATACTACTATACAGGGTCTGATTATAGGTACTCATCAACAGTCAAATCATTTCAATCTACCAAGAGGAACTTTCACGAATGAATACTGAATTAATCAAATCGAAGGTAAAAGCAAATGAAGGCAATGTTATGCGTCTGAGTCAGTTTCACTACACAACAAAAAGCTTGTATTCATAACCGATCGAACGCAGAACACCTGCTGAGCAAAGTGAATCAATCTGCCCTTTTCGATTTTCTACCATTGATCATATGTTTCTTAAAAGTTATTTTTGAAAAAATTAAAAAGAAACCAACATGTTTGAGGATTTTACTTGTTGTTCACTATATACCAATTCTTCTTCCTGATCTCTATCGGTATCAACTTGCTGAAAAACTAAATCATTAGGAATAATGTGAGAATATGAAATAATTCAAGTCATTCACACTAATGGAACAGATACGCATAAAATGACGTCCAAATAGGATATGGAAAAAAAATTATTGAATCAAATTATAGGAATAATTAGATATTTTAAAATAATTATTAGCAGAAATACTACTAAACATAGAAAATGGTTATGATCGTGAAAGTGAAAAGATGGTGGAAAAGTACGAAATTGAATAGCTGACATCCAGCTTATGTGCTATTGGTGACGACGATCATGTGAGGACGTGGAGTGTGAACTGTGTATGGATGACTCATTGAAGAGCTGGCTGGCAAACCCTAACACCAACGTCACAAACACGAACATAACGCTTGCTATCCAATCATGTCTTCAGTTTACAATGATGATAAGAGAATACCATCAGAGCAAATAGTGAAGTATTGCTGTTGTTGTTTATTCTACCGCAACGATTTTGTATTCTCCTACCAATTATATTTCTACATAGATTTGACATATCAAGGAGAGAAGGAAGAAGAAAAAGATAAGGTAAACACCTTTCAACGTCAAATGAAGATGTTATCAACAAATATTCGAAACTAAACAGATTATTAGATTTTACGGCAGTTTAAGTGGTATATTGGATAGAAATAACTCTATAACTTCACATGATTCGATACTATTGATTTTTTGTACTCACTGACTCTCAACCTGTAACACCGTTACGGAAAATGGCCAAATTTTTGGGCTTTCTGTTAAAATAACCTGTTGCGATGTTTCTCGTCATTTCGAGGATCGAAATTTAGAGAAAGATTTTAATCGAAGAGAAAATTGAGAAAGCCTATTCATTTGAAGCCCCTTCTGCGAAAAACAACAAGTGATCGACGATCTTGCATCAGTATTGATTTGTTCAGGACTCCTTCACAGGATTTATTTAGCGGAGTTAGTTCAAATAAACAAATTTGATGAAAGCACAAAATGACAGGAAAAAGTGTAATAAGTCCTTTTTTAAGTGATTTTATGGAGATATAAAGTCGGAAATTGAATATGTGCACATGAAGATGTACCGTATACGTTATACTATAGTATAGCTATAATTGTGACAGTATAAATACTGAGTCAACCTCTCAGTACTATGTTTACCTCCATCCCTCATGAATTAGGAAGAATTAAGTAAAACAACACTCGTATTGACTGTTCAATTTCTAATGATTTGAAAACGTACCTCGTCCATCATTGGAATGTCGAGCTTATGACTCATCTCCCTTGCTACTCGTGATATTATTGATCGCTTCCCAGAATTTGGTGTCCTCACCTCAGCACCGTTTATTGATCGGGTCTTCAAAATTTCGTATGATATCCAGAACGATTAAATTCACATTCTCTAACAGTACTTCTTAAGAAAATGTTGCGAAAATTTTCAGCATGAGAGGAAAAATTTAGAAAAGGAACTGAAGAAATACCCATATAGGACGATGCAAAAATTGATTGAATTTTATGTCGCAGTAAAGTGAAGGAGTATTTTGTCAAATGTTTATTACCAGCTCAAGAATACACAACTTTAATTGTATTGCGTACAAGAATATAGCTATTAAGAAGAGAACAAAATACTAGTTTTCAAGGCTTGATTTCGAGAAGAAGCATTACTTAAAATGGGCAGAGCAGTTGAAGCGTAATGATGCTGTTAATGGAAAACAATGAGATCAGTACATGGATGAGTGTTATTCAAATCACCTGAATATCCTGCCCTAAACGTGCAAGTTCTTTCAAAAGACCGTTCGTTTCTTCTCTAGAAACTGTAAATGGTTTCAAAACGTAAGTAGACGTGACTGCCGCGTTTCCTTTAGACTCGGAAGGCACGTGTTTAAAGTGCTGAAATTATCTTTTTTTCAGTTATTGAGTGACACTTTAACAAAATCCATTAATATTCAGTACAAACGACATAAATAAAGTCAATTGCTAATGTCTACGTACCTGCGGACTTTTGGCTACTGGTGAGAAATATTCAGAATCCGATAATACAGAAGATGATGAACAAAACGAATCTATTCGCTCTGAGGACAACGATCTATTAAAGATCGTTTTAGGTGAAGCGAAAGAAGCGCTGCTTAATGAACGCAGATCGTCCGATTCCTCCTGAAGTTTTGTCATTTGAACGCACAGGATTCTCGAATGTCTTTTAGTAGTTTAGATGTTTTATTATTAGACTTGTAAATTATTTGAACATTTTAGAATAGCGTAGAGTTTTCGATGTAAATTAAGAACTACTGTAAAAGCCTAACGATGTGCATTTGTGACGTTTTTACAAACATCAAACATTAACATATGAGAGATGGTGAAATATAACACCTTATAAATTTTTGATCACAATGTATTTTTACTTTACGATTTGTGATTGTAACACTGAATCATTTAGCACGTGATTAACCTGCACTAAAATTATGAATTAGCACAGGCAGAAACTTTAAGCTATCAAAATCTAGAAGGGAGATGACAATTTAACAGAAGTTTAGTGAATTTTATTCCTTTCCCATAGCAAGGAACACTTCAAACCGTCTGAAGAACTGCGAAAATTGGAGAGAATGAAAATTCAGGTTGATATTTGCATGAACACATGACAGTATTCCTAAAAGCGTATAAGCAGTAGATGCGATTGAATGAGGGTATGTGGGAGATTTGCTGCATTATAAATAGAACAAGAGATGTAGGTAAGATGAGGTGAGGTGAGGTGAGGTTGAGCGTCATATAAGGTCAATAATAAGAGGTCATCGTACATAGATGGATGGTTAACCTCTCTACAACGACTACTTAACACAGTTCAAAGCAGTTGTTGAGGCATTTTATTCCTCTTATCACTTTATCATCACTAATGGATTTCAATAGTAAGATATTGCTCTGAATGAGCATTAACAATGCATTTTCAAAGTAATAGAAATATTCGTAACAACACGAACAAATCAGTTTAAGTCTTTACGTAATCAATTTCAGGAGGGTATTTTGTTTCTGTACAAGTTTTGCCCATGTAGGTTGTGGTGAATGCAAAGTGGCTGGCTTACTGGGCTCACTCGAATGGGCTCACCTCAATTACATTTGATCCGTATTCCAATGAATAAAAATTATTTTTGCTATTCCTGTACATAGTCTAAACGAAGTTCATAATTCAACTTCCAGTAGGTACGTTGATGTTGAATGGTTCTTCAAATAACTTCAAATATTTTATAAACAAATAAAGAAAACAAAATAAACAGAAACTATCAGAGGACGTAGTATCAAAAACACAGCAGTATCGTTTAAGTGAGCAATGAGGTTCAGTGAAAATTCTTGTTTAGCATTACTTAGTCAATTTTCGCAACGCAACAATTAAGAAAAGCTATGAATGAAGCAACTAGAGCAAATACGAACTTGATTGTTTTCAACAAGAAAATGCTTATTTTTGTTCGCATGAAAAGAAATCATGCTGAATCAAATTCAATATGAGACATCTGTGTTTTCTTTTCAAAAACTCACTTCATTTATGGTATCTAAAAAAGGTGGAAGAGCTGATTGTTGAAGTAGCATAGGTAGAGGTGGAGGTGGTGGTGGCTGGTTGTCCTGTTCCTGACTGGATGAAATAGGAAGGTCATCCGTAGATAGTAGCGAAACTACTGACGATGGACCCATTTGGTTTAATATCTGGCAAAGTGGTTAAAATTTTAAGATTTTCAATGTCGATTGTAATGTGTTTGCCTTTATACTCAGATTGTCAAGTGGATCGAGGAATACGTGTTTGGACTGGGTAAAATCGATCAATATAAAGTGTTATTATTCAAAATACGTCATCAAAATAAAACAAAATAAGGAAGATTAAAGAAGGAAATTAACGACAATCAATGTTGCTGAATTTGGATGAGATCATGAGAAGTATAAAAGCGTTGAAATACACAATCATTAGAGCTAATAAGAAGCTAAACTATGAAAAGCAATATTTTATATGATGTTGTCGGTTGAGAACGATGATGAATAACATTTAGGACTACAGTATCATGTAATGAGACTCAAATATTTTCCAATAATTTCTAAGCCCTCATATAGAAGTATTGAAAATGTTATGAACTAACTAATGGCGGCGATTCCTCTTCGCCCGATGCCTCAAGATCTCTCTCGGACGATGAAAAAATAAAAATTCTCAAAGCAAAAAAAATCGCCTATAAGATATTGATAATATATGATTATGATATTGTCCAATCTTAAAATATGTAGATAAAATTCAAAACACATTTATTCCGGCAATTGACTCATTTGGTGAAGCTGAGCATTTATCTATTTGTCATTGGTTTACCTTATGTTTATTATGAGTTTATGAGTTTCGTGATCTATTGGAATGTTGAATTATAAAGATCGAATTGAATTTAAGGCATGATATAAAGCTGCAGCATCATATTTCAGTACCATTTTAGAAAGATCAGCTTTAAGTTTTTAATTTATTTTTCTGTCAATTCTTCTTTTTTAATTGGAATAAATCTTTTTGTAATATTTATGTACAATAAATAATAGATACTGTGTAGAGTGCAAAAATTTGAGTTGAGTTAACATTAGATAACGATCAGATGATGAATAGAATGTCGTAAGCAAAACACATAGAAAATTAAGTGCATCAATGAAAAATACACTAAAAGGTTAATGTATACGTCAGAAGTACAACGAATACCGTACATATAAGCTGAAATACTTAAGCAACTCGTAGCAACTGTTCAAAGAGACTCATTGAACGGTTGTTCAGCGATGAAGTGAAGACGTTGATTCGACGATGAAGCAGATTAATGATAATATGCAAATTATAATGTTACATCATTTCACCAAGATGTTATTGTAAATGAAAGAAAAAATGTTAACAATGATAATGAAATGTTATATAAACATATAGGTAGGTTGATTATTAATTTCAATAGATTAATAGTAACAAATTTTTCATTTTTTTTTGTAAACTTACAATTATAGCAGACATTGCGTGTTGTAGAAAGGATTGTAATGGTCCATTTGATGACGATGAGGTTGAAGTTTCAGGATTTGTAAAGGATTTTTCCATCACTTAAATATAGCTGAATAGATTTTTTTTTTCTTCACGATCTCATCAATATTTCTGTATGTTTCCAGTTGTCATATGTTGTGCATTTTGCTAATGTTTTTGTTTTTATAACATATAATTTTCTTTTAGATAAATTTCTAATTATATGACGTGTTAACTTTTGAAATGAAAAAAAAAGAATTTCTAAGATTGAAAAGGTAAAACGGAATTTTTAGGTCAATCGATCGATTGAAGATCAAATTCAAAACATATTCTAGTAAAATTTTACGAAAATTTTCGTGAATATTGTCTTCAGCAGCGACGATAGCGATGCGTATTGGAGGAATAAAAATCGATGTGATGAGGGATAAAAGTGAGAATTAAATGATAATGATTGAAAGAAAAGAAATTAATCAAATATTCATAGTTCATTTTGTCGTAATGTATAACTTATCGATTATTTTGTTGATTTTTCATATTTTTTCGTGTTAACTATAGTATTTCAAAAACATATACGGTAAATATCGATGATATTTTCATTCACGTATGATCTGTTCTCCTTAAAATTCTTGCAATGCCAGTAGATCATAAGCTCAAAGTCCTTTAAAAGATTTAATACATGGACGAAATTCATGTATGCGATTAAATTTCAAATATGTTAAATCAGGCTTCTATAATAATATCATCTTTGAACAGACCTTCAGTAGATGTAGATGTTCTATTTTCAATAATTTTCAACGAATAACTAAATCTTAATGAGTTACAAATAAGCTGTTTTATAGTTGTATGCTTTATTTGTAAGTGAAATATATCGTTTTAAGATATAAAATGAATTTAAGAGAAAGCTACCAGTATGAACCAGTTAAACGTTTAGGTTTTTTTCCTCGGAGTTTTTGGAGTTAAACAAAGATTTTTATCTATAGAATATACTGAGGTGAAGATATTCTATGTTGAGTTCAACGGAGTGTACAGATAAACGATAACGTTTTCATTGTTGATGAATGTAAACAAGAGATCACAAATAGAAACTGAAAACCGAATAACACTAAAGTTTTATAATACATTCGTATACGAAATGTACAGCATATTATTCTTCAACTATCGACGATGACTAACTTTTCATTTTGTTGTAAAGAATGAACAATATGGAAATGTGATCGAAAAATAAAAACATTTAAAATTTCAAAAAAAAAAACTTACTTACTGCTTTAATCAGTCAGTGAATATGAAATATGACCACTGAAGGATTTCATAATCAAAAAGAATCACTTGATTTTTTTTTTTTTTTGTTTTTTTCAATATTAGTGCATCGATGACGGTATAATGTAAAGTCATTAATAAAATATTTTCTAAAATATAATTCAAAATATAACAAAATAACAATACATGATCAAAGAATTATGTTTTAGTAATAGTAGTACTAGTAGTTGTAGTAATAGTTGAGGTAGTAGTTCAATTTATGCGCAATAATTTTCGCATTATTGCGAGGGAACGTAGGAGGCGTATTCTCAAAGAGTGAAAAAAAAAAACAATGACATGGACATTTATTCCGGAAAGAAATACTTAAGAAGTGAAATAATTGAGGTTTCGTGTGTTTTGATGTGATTTGTGTTCGGTTTTGTTCCTCATATTGAACTCTTAAAGTATTATAAATTCAAAATCACAACGTATCTGGTTCATACTACTAATTGAGGTAGATTTTCAACAAAGAAAAAAAGAAAGCGAAAGGTCTAAAATGGACAAAAAAAAATTTGTTGAACTATGTTGGATTCGAATACGAACGGTACTTTATGAAATGATGATTTTTCGGCACATCGTCATTTGTTTGATGAACGGTTGAGTGAATTTGAATTTGTTTTTGATAGTGAATTTGTTTTGTAATTTGAATGATTTTTAATGTGAAAAAAAATTATAGAAATAATAGAAAAATCATCATAGATTGTCGTTGTTATATTACGCCCTTGACCAAAGTAACGAACATCGATTACGTAGATAATAATCTTTAAAAGATGAATGATTAACGAATCAAGACTAGTAATTATCGGAACAATCTACAGATCAACTCGAATAGATTCGTTTCAGGAACATTAATTCATATTGTTGTTAGTGTGTACGTAGTTGAAATGTTCATGGATTGGTTACGATGTGAATGAATTCTCTTCAGTACGTCAGAATGCGTGCAGTTAAAGAAACGATTCAGAATTTCGATTAATCACATCGAAAATGATCTAGTCGATTGTCGAACTCATTCATTCCAGTAAACATCCACTTGCATATCAATAGATGTACACACTACCAATTTACGCAAATATTTGTAATAGCTGGCAGCTCGCCATCTTCATGTCTCCTCAACGTTAGCTTAATGTTGAGGTCAACGATAAATATACGAAAAGCATACCGTGTTTCAAATACTTCAACATATCGAACATGAAGATTCAATATTTCGTAAAGCATCAGTTTTTAATTCTTCTTCTCTAAATAACAGCAAAAAAAAAATAATTTTATAATGTGAGAATAATGAGGTTGTTTTTGCGAATAACAATAAAATTCAGATGATTAGAATTTTGTTCGACGTTGTTCTACGGTGGTAAGACTTTTGTCAGAAGAATTATTAGAATGTTTATGTAAGCAAATCGATAATCGAAAATACATTTGACGGACGAATCATATAAATTTTCTGAGATGGAAAATATTAAACAAAATTAGTACGACTGTTTTTTTTTTTTTAAGCTCAAATTTGAATCGGATTTATGCGAACTATTACAAATATCATCCAGGGAATATTCAATTGTTATTCGTTACGTCTAAGTGACTTTTCGAAATCTCAAAAACATAGAAGTTTTGAATTTTTCACAAAAAAAAATCACAGTGAAGTGAGTGAGGACATCTGCTTTCCTTTTCAAGCATTGTAACTCCTACCTATAATTATAGTTGAACTGAGGAAAAAAACAGACTAATAAACCTCAACTTTTAGCAAAATATTTCTAGAAAATATTACAAAAGAAACTGAAACGTTTGTTGTGCTTTTCTGCTGATGGAGTATAATTCTGCTCGTCGCATTCTAGTGCATTGTGAACCAGCAAGCAATTATACTTCGCAGTGAGTTAGAAGACTGCTGGATTAGTCAGAATCCACAAAAAATTTACATAATTGAACTTTGAGATATTCATTTGTCGACATTAAGCAATGCTTTTCAGATTGTAGATGCTGTTTTCATATTTCACTCTTATCAATGAGTATTATTTGTTACTCATCGATAGAAAATCCGTGCATTTCATCAGTCCTACATTACACTATATATAAGACGAAAAAAATCTTCAGTAATTTTCGATTGATGTTTTATTCATATGGCTTTTATCGGAGTTATAAATGACGTCTGTTATATCTCGTATGTACTGATTAAGTTTTATGACGACCGTGATAGTGATTGATGAGGGAAAGGATAAGAGCGATCGTCTTTAACGTTTCAATCACATATCATATTGTATCGAAAAGACTCACAACAGAACACTTGTAAGCAGTTTCTTTGAAGAAAACTTTCATGATCTCTTATAATACTACCTTTGGTTTATTTCAGTACGTATTGTTATTCTAATATTTCTGCACTTTTGAACAATTATAGTTTGAAACTCATAACTCGAAAAGTATCTGAGAAAATTTATGGAATTGAGGACAAAAGAGACCGATGAATGGACGAGAAATATTCATTACATATTTGCTGAACCATTGTGAATATATCAAGATAACTATAGAATATATTGATGTTAATGAAATAGAATGTAAGTGAACGTCGTTACCAAATTTTGCCTCAACATACTGATATAAAGCCTTACAACTGATACTGTTGTTTAATGTCGATCTAGTCGGTTATTTTTTGGATTCAAGGAAGGCCATACGTGGACAACATAAAATAGATTTCTTTTGATACTTCATAACTGTAGCACTTTATCCGAAAACAAAAGTGATGCCTATCCAGATCATTGAAACAAGCTCTTAACGTTCGAGCCTTATAGTTATAAATAGATAAAGGTACGATATAAAATCTCACAAAGCTTTTAACTAATGATGAAGAAAACGTGCTCCATAGTTTGTAACGCTAACATCGATTACAGTAACTCTTAAACTACGTTAATAAAATAGCTTGACAATTAACATTACATAAATATTCACTAAAAATTAATGCCACTGGTATTACGCTTTATGCGTATAGTGTGTATTGGAAATGGAATATTTCAATCATACCTCGCATTGAAACTTCAGGTCAAGGACGTTGCATTAGTCACCGAGATGTCAAAAATTAACAGTTCAATTTAACACATAATGAAGCTTAGCAGTAGATGACGACTGATTCCAGGTCAATAACAAGTAGTACAAAAGACGAAAAGCACACACTAAGCATAATCACCATCGAATCGGTAACACGAAATCATCAAGAAGTTTGTAGGTCAAAAATTATTGCTATAATCACTGCAACTTACAAGCTCTGTTCATTATACACAAGCATGACATAGAAAGAAAGACTGAGCACGTTTACAAAACTTCAGTTGCTTTTATTCCTATCAATAGCTTCAGTTGAATAATCAGTAGATTAAGTAAGAGTTAGGCCAAAACTAAAATTACAAAAAAAAGAACTTACAAAATATTGAATACGTCAAATTTCATTATGTATATGTGACTACTCATTATTGTTAAAAATTTTGAGTTATACAAGGTATTATATGGAATTCGTGCAGCAAATATAAACTAGTAGTCTTAATTTATGCATAAAAATATGAAGCGACAAACCTTTACTCGTAATTAGTATGAAATGAGGGTGAGGGTAGAAGTTGTTCTGTTGGTAAAATCGTTGACAGCAATTTTTTTTCTAAAAGAATTTTGAATTGTGAAAGTGTACGAAACCTAGTTTCCCATTTCTGATTTCGTTCTCTAAAATCCATACAAAATTAGCTTCAATAGAGCATTGGAGTGGAGGGATATGGAAAGAAACTAGAAAATTAGTAAATGCGTCTGGACAGCTTATACGACGAAATTGGAATAGCATTGACATAACAACAGGAAAAAAAAAGCCTCAATGGCTAAAATATCGAATGAGGGACGAATCATTAATACCTTTACAATTACATAAAATAGTTAAAGTGATTTATCTTTGATCTATTGCTGATTTACGATTAATTATTAATTCATTACATATAGCTGTACGATGTTTTATGAATGAGATAATGACAATCATATCAAAGGTGTTCTGTATTGAAGCGTTCGTTCTAAGAAATGATATTGAGGGAAGAAAGTAATGATCACTCATGAATATAAAATATCATCGTTTCCTCGCTTCATCATTGTAACATGTCATAATACACAACTATGGAATGCTTTCTTACTAGCAGCCACTTTAATTCGATCGTCATTCATCGTTCATCGACAAATTATGGAGAACAGCTGATGTGAAATGATTTCGTGATTTGACACTGCTCATCTAGTAGTGTTCAATACGTGATGGACATATGGAAGAGGGCAAATTGCTCTTTGCTCTATTATACCAACATTCGCTCGATTTGATTAGAGGAAGAGACAATTACTGTAGATTGAATGACATACGTATAGTCATCAAATGCAAGATTGCATAAACACTTTACACGTGCAGAATCGTACAGATACATACTAAATAAAATCGCGAAACTCTGATTTTGATTCCACTTTCAGAAACACGAAACACGACGACATAACACAGGTGTATCACTATGAGACTCTTTAAGCACAAATTTATTCAGCCTTAGGCTTAGGCTTAGGCTTATAATGAAGCTCACTCGTTCCTAAAAGATTCCAAACTCAAGAATTGACATATTGTGGATAACTAATCTAAGCTTTTAAAAACCTCACACGTGACGTGGTTAATGAAAATCTATTCACTTTCATTAATTTGTTTCAAACTTGAATTATATTTGCAATGCTAATGTGAATTCGTTAACTTAACGAATCGGATTGTCTCAAACTATCTATCACCTTAATGTTAATGTTTTTCAGTATATTGCTTAACATTTTTAAGTTAATACGCTAAAATGAATTGCTTTACTAATCTAACTTCATTCGTTTGCTAAACGCCGTTTTACGTATAATTAAATAGTCGCTTTAATTGAGTTCATTCATTAGAATTTTAATTCAAATGCAACAGAAGAGTTACAAACTTAGCTGATGTCGAATAGTGTAGCGTATAATGAAGGTAGCTTAATTGATTATTATTCTTATAATGACATTTTTTCTACACGCAATAATAAATATGTTATAATTATATTAATCTCGGCCATTTTCAAACTTTCAGTCGAGCGATTTTTAAATAGAAGCCATTTGTTTGAAGCTTCTTGCTAAAAGCGTTGTTATTTTATTCAAAATTTTCCACGAAATCATAGTTTTCGATACTTTCCAATGATTAGAAACTTGTACTGTGTTGACTGATTTAGTATTTCTGCTGCTATTGTGACAATTGTGTTTTGAATTACAGGAAATTTTTCAGCTTTTAACAGCATCGTTTTTATAACAAGACATCTAATCATTTTGAATACAATTGAAATGAAAGGTCATGCGCTTTAGAGCACAATTCGCCACGCAGAGATCCCTTACATACCCGCCCTCAGTGCCAAGGATACGGTAGCGATGCGACACCTTCCAATGAGCAGTCCCCTAGCTGATTGGCGAACTTCACTGTTTTTCGTGTACATGTTTCCAATGTGTTCTGGACTTAATTTTTTTCAACGTGATTCACCAAATTTAACAACGTTTCCGCTTTGGGGTCATCTAATGTTTCCCAGTACACCATATTCAACAGGTATGTTATCAGCTATTTGCTACCATATTATAATGTAAAATTCAAAAATAATTTCTTAGAAACGTCGTTTCCGGAGCATCTATCTCCTGCCACGGAAATGACAATGACTATCAATGATGGAACACTACGTGAGCCTCAAACGAAAATAAAGCTGAAGCCTCTTAACGGTCCAGGTAAATTGTACAGTTTTACAGAAGTCATGTAATTATCATTCCACAAGATAATAATTAATAATACTAATTAAAACCAAAAAATTGTATAAATATTAAATTTGTCAGCAATTACGTATCATTTA
This sequence comes from Dictyocaulus viviparus, assembly GCA_000816705.1. Classification (NCBI taxonomy): domain Eukaryota; kingdom Metazoa; phylum Nematoda; class Chromadorea; order Rhabditida; family Metastrongylidae; genus Dictyocaulus; species Dictyocaulus viviparus. The sequence goes on along the minus strand of KN716485.1, from coordinate 72,257 downwards.
GTGAAAATGTCTCAAAAAAACTTTTATTTGTTGCTCAAAAAATTAATACGGAATAATGGATACGAGTTAATGTGATTCGTTTTTGTTGTACTGAACAAGAAAAAAAATTTCACCTCCTAAAAATTTTGGCAAAAATCTGGACAGCTTTTGAAAAGGCCTGATACGGTAATAAGGTTAAAAAAAGCTCGGAAGAATACTAAACTTCAAGAGGGCAGCTAGGCCCCTACAACAGAAATCTATGATAAAATATTTCCAAAAATTTTTACTAAACCAATTGTAGTATCGCTTTGTTGGCCTGATCTGAACGAACGAGTATCTGGCCTGATGTGTATATCACTACAATATGGATCCATGAAATTTGCCGTAGTTCTCTGTACAAAAGAAGAAGGTTTTCCTAAAGGATCTCAGCTAGAGGTGACATAGCTCGTTCAAGTAAACAATTGAGCTTAATCTTGATAGATACTTGAAAATAATCATCTATAGCTTCGTTTGTGATGTTCACGATAGACATTCTCACGTCTCACGTGGATAAATCTTATGCTTGCCTCTTATATATACAGATCCTCCTCACAGTAAATGTAAGTAAGACCTAGTAGAATTGTAATCAGTGTCAGGACATTGACTTGTAAATATTAACCAAATGCAACTTTCAAATATTTCGTACTGCTATACGCATACAATCGTGGTGTGTACTATTTCTAATTCAACATAAATAGTTGAGTTAAAATATTTACATTATAGTTGCCTAAATCATGGAAGCATATAATCCGAGAGGACACGTTGAACGCTAATATCGAAGGAAACGTTGTTCGACGAACGATACGATGTGGTGATGAGATCATTCTTAAAGCATTGGCTTCATATACAACAATGAATGGAATCGAAAAAAAAGAGCCTATGGATTTATCCGTTGACATGAAATCGTGTTCAGGTGCTTTTCAAGCTACTCATATAGCAGATAATATTCAGTAATCTTTAATTGCTAATAGTTTTTTTTTTTAATGACCTACATATAAAAATGTTTGCTTGAACTTTTTCTTCCGAGAGACATGATGTTCCAGAATTATAATTATTCCCTACCGTATGCACATAGTCATTTGGTAATCCGCTGAGCTCTACATAGAGCGAAGCTCATTACAAATCTAATTTCGCGCTAAACTGCCGCCAGAACACAAACAACTCTAACCGTCCGAATGACCAGTAATATTGCAGCATCTAAAGAGCTAACCAGCTGCTCGACAAGTATTGTGTCGTCCTTAACAGATGAAATTACAAAATCTTCTCCCTAACAAACAGTCGCAATGAAACGCATCCTATAATTAACAAGATTTTTCTAGTAAAGTAGTATGACTGTCTAGTATCACATAATGTTGTTCTCTTAATTTTAGGCGCCGAGGGATTTTCGTGTGATCGTTGTGGCAAAGTATTCAGTTATTCATATTACCGTGATAAACATCTAAAATACACGAGATGTGTTGATAGAGGTGACAGAAAATTCCCATGTTCAATTTGCCCGAGGTAATCTCACTTGCACAAGATATTTTCCTCTTAATTTTTTTTTGTTTTAATTAGAAACGAGACAAGAGTCAGTGTCTAGCTTCAGTACTGCAGATAATCTGTTTCATCGTTAGATCACACCAAGTTTCTGGGATAAATATAAAAATTACCACATGGTAGGATAGTGACCGAGTAGATAAAATGAGCACCTACTTGAACTAAATCACGTTAAAGTTTCTCTTTCATTTCGTTTTAATTAAGTGTATGTATTTTAATGGTGTGAATGATTTTCACCAACAATGTCTATGGTGGTTCTAAGTATCATCGACTATTGTGAGTACCGTTACACTCCGTCGTTACGAGCAATAGTATTTGAAGTATTGAAAGAGTTGTAAATGTTCAATATACCCTCTCTTATGTATAGATGTGCAAACACTTAACTGGTGATCGTTGCTCCGTTTGAGCTCCTCCACCTATTACAATTTAATTTTAGGTCATTCGAAAAAAGGGATCGTCTACGTATTCATATTCTGCATGTGCACGAAAATCATCGACCACATTTGTGTTCGGTATGTGGAAAAGCATTCAGTCAATCAAGCAGTCTTAATAAGGTATCATAATCCGTTTTTATTGATTTTCAGCACTCTTTACACATTGCAGTACAAACAAAAACGCACAAGAACCAGTTTTTTTCCCTCATTCACATGTTCGTCTTTATTAATTCACTTTGTCTTCAGTTAATAATGTTATCTTTCAATAGTTTTCAAAAGCAATAGTAAGCAAATCCATAATATTCTAAGTGAAAATAGCTGATCTGATTTGCGTGTTACTAAAAAGAAAACTAATTCTCTTTCTAAGCGCATACAAAATTTAAGCTCTGCATTATGGTATACTACAGCATCAAATGATTAAATTAACTCATTAGCATAGAAAAGAAGAAAACAAAGTAATTGGCATTTTTGAGATATGTTATTGTTAAGAGAGGATGTGAAACATATATGAGGTATATGAGATCACTTTGAAGCATACAAAATGTTTTGTAATTTAATAATACAGTTATATATTGGATAGAATTCTAATAGTAATCAATAGTGATATCTGAGTTATCGATTTGAAATGTGACAGGTGTTTGAGTTGAAGTGTGTCGTATAATGGCTTAAGTGCTTTTTGATCGTTCTTTATTTGTTTACTATTAAATAAAGTATACTAAATACTGTGGGAAAGTATGAAGAGACGAATGCATATGAGTTCTTAGCGAATAATTTTGTAATACTAATAAATTATAAAAATACTTTAGCTATTCATGTTAGATTCACTCCTATATGAAAATTGAAGGAATGCTTTATGTTAATCAATAATTAGCTGTTTAATGAAACGATATCTTTCTAATCACTTGATATGTTATCGAATTCCCATGTCCGATTTACATTTGTAGGTCAAAACATATTATATCCAAAGCTATTAAATAATACATCAGTCATTTCACTAAGTAATCCTTATTAATGTAACTCAATCCGCCATTTCAGTTCTGTTATAATCTCTAGTAGATTGAAAAGGAGAACAACATGTGAAATTAACAGAAAATTCTGTTATCACTATGATATTATGATAACCCTCATAAGTGATAATATTCAAAAGAAGCTTAGCCACAAGTTGGTAGGTAAAAGCTAGGAATTCCCTAACCTAATTGAATGATGTTTCACATAGATAATTAATTATCGTGTTCGTAGTATCACAAGGTATTCTAAAGAAAAGCTCTTAATTACCGTCATATAGATTCTACACTAAAAAATCCTCATAAAAGCTTGTTTCGTGTCGATCTCTTTATCGTTACTATTTTTTTATTAGCAAAAAATTGATTTATTATGGATCAGGTAAGAATGGCTCAACGAAAAATCTGAGTGAATAGTGGAGTGAGATCAACATCTTTTATAAAAGTGTTTCTGGAGGACAAAGGGATATATTATATGTGACTCGATATACAGTATTATTTCGTGGATCCTCTCAAGCAATCTTCATGTTATTCGCACTTTCTATCTCAGCCCTGGATCAATCCCATTCTTAGTGTCCATTTTTTTACCTAAATAGAAATGA
>KN716485.1:51385-61468 GCA_000816705.1 Dictyocaulus viviparus | reverse complement strand
AACGGGTTAACTATGGTAGTGACATTCTTGTAGATCTACATAAAGAATACTTGATACATGGAGTCAGAAGCACTTGATCAATGAGCACCTTCTATGACCGCTTCTGTATCTGCAGAACTGAAAGCTTTTTTAAGATCGACGAATTTGCGAGAAAATGACATCTCATACTCTTCCTTTACTCTAGTGATAATTCTATGAGTCGTGTAATTGTGATCCGTCCTACTAAACCCTTTTCGAGACCCTGCTTATCCATGTGGTTGTTCAAGGTCTAATATTCCTCCAATCCAGTTAACGATGACTCGTGCGAAAAGCTTATTGACGATTGAAAGCAGACAGATTGGTAGATAATTACCGATGTTATCGATAATCACCTTTTTGTGTAGCAACGCGGTTCTCCTAGTTTACCATTAACTTGGAGCTTTTCATTCTTTTCACTATGACAAGTGGCGTTTGAAGAGTCCAGCCAGTGATTCAATGAGCACTAGCTATAGATAATTTAAATTTCCTGGTTTAATCCTGTCTGGCCTGGAAACTGTATGATTTCTTACCAACGAAAGGACATCTCGGAAAGGTGGACGTTTAGAACAACGTAGTCGTCTTTCGTCTCTTAACATGGACGTAGACGAATGTGGCTATCGAAGAGATCCGAGTAGCAATCGTAGATGATTTTTTACATGACCTTCCTGGAAAAGGTAAAGTGATTGTTTTGTCGTGATGTATGAAAGCAATCATCTTGGCATTGTGATTTTTAGAGCATCGAAAGGCGTAGCGAATATTTTTGCAACTGTCAGCTGCTTCTTCCATCTATTCTGCTCTTCTACCTTTGAGATCTTCTTTTATCGCTTTTCTGCTGCGCTTCGCAAGTTCGGGCGCTTTTTCGTAATGGCCTATGGCTTTAGCTGCTGCACGTGGATGTATCAATTTGAGAGTTCTTTAAGAAAAACGGCTCTTAGTAGTTATCGAGCTATCGGCTTTTTTTGCGCTATAGTGAAGGTGTCTAAATGACCGTTCATAATCCTCGTCAATTTATAGGTGACGATATCTTCTCAAAGCTAGCAAAAAGTTATATAAATACCTATTAGTTCTTTTTTTGAAATTTTATTTTATAAGAATGCAGCTTTATTTGCACTGCGTTTGAAGACAGATTCTGAACGAGAAGGCGTAGTCGGATCTCGTACAGAACTTTGAGATCACGGCGACATTCACTAGATAAAACCTAAAACCTATTAAGCATGACGTGATCTATTTCGTTGTGGTACTTTCCATTGGGAGAATCTCACGTCCATTGTATCGATGAAGGATCGATGTGGTTCTAATTGTGACGGTCTGCAAGCGTTTTTCTACGGCTCATTTTAGCATTAAATTCACCAACAATGACTTTGTTGAATGTGCTGTGTTCTCTGTAGAGCTTCTACAAGTCCATATACAATGCTTCGATTTCATTTTCATCGCAATCTGAAATAGGATCGTAGATAGTGAAGATGGTCACAGCTGGTATTCGACCAAGTATTCTCAATTTTAAACGTCTGATTCGGGTGGTTAGCTGTCTAGACGATTTGCTGTTTATTATCAAATTGGAGTCAACGAGGTATTCTTCTTCTGCTGTAATAGCAATTCAACGGTAGATGAGCAATCAGCTTTGACGAAGGTAAACTGTTCATGCAATTTTGAGAACTGAAATATATCCTCATGTCTTCATTTCGATGCAGTTCAATTAGATGATGACGAAGCCAACCAGTATTCAATGAAAAAAAAGGTTCATTTTCTAAACGAGGCATATTTGTAACTTTTTGATATATATTTTATTCTCATCCAAGTCTGAAATAGGAGCTTAGACGGCGAAAATTGTCAAAGCTAATATTGGACTACGTATTTTCAATTTTAAACGTCTCATTCGGATTGTTAATTGCTCAAACAAATCGATGTTCATGACGAGTACACCTATGCCGCCGCCAACTCTGTTATCTTACCTTCCAAGGAGCAGTCATTCTCCAATGTCGTAAACAAAACTTAGTGGTTGGTCTGGCCTCGTTTCAATTAGTCCGAATTCATCCGCGTCTGAAGACAAGTACATAGTCGGTTTTGGTATACGATTCAACTCTTATCCGCCACCTGGAGTCGCGCCTCATAGCCTCGTGACTCGAAACTCGAAATCTCTCACTGAGGAAAATCAGTGGTTCTACACTATACTGCGAGATAATCACGCAAAAATTTACCATAGCTCTATGGTGTTATTGTTAGTCATTTCAGCACCACCGTGTGCATTCCGGAGAACGGCCGTACAAATGCCCGTTTTGTCCAAAAGCGTTTACTGCATCATCGATTCTTCGCACTCACGTACGACAGCATAGTGGTGAGAAACCATTTAAGGTCAGTGGAAAAAATATTAAAACAGTTTTGTTGTATATAAATTTTTTTAAATTTAGAGCGTTCAATTATAGTGCGCACATTGTGGGAAAGCATTTGCATCTCATGCAGCTCACGATAGCCATGTCCGACGTACTCATGGAATCCAGAAAGACTGACGAACCATAAAATGTCATTATTTAATAAAACATATAGTCATGCATCTTAAAAATATATTGATTCATTAATATAAGTGTACAGTTTTAATGCAGTGGAAAATTAAAAAGTAATTCTATTAATATGAACGTGTCTAAGTTAGTTAAAATGTACTAATACGTCTTATGCGTCAAGCCTTGCACTAAAATACTATCACATTTGAAAATCTTGCTAAACCATTTTAGTAAGATGAAAAGACAGAACATGGATTACGATAATTAAACCATTTATGCAATTTCATGGTAATTTTTCAGCAAACATTGTTAAATTCAATCAAGTCGTTTGGTTTGTTGTTTAGTGTAATGAGCATTATAACATCAGCAAAACAAAACAAAGCAAACAAAACATCAGGTGGTGTTGTCGACCATAGACTGTCACCCCGATAAAATCCCAATCTAGTATTGGTGTCTACTAAATGGCTACAAATAGTTTTCGCGGGATGGAATCGTTTTGTGGCGAGCTACACTACCTCAGTCAATGACGGTAGAATGGGAGAGTTTCAAAAGTGATGTAATATCATTGGACAGTGTCATGTGTGTGAAGCACTTGTTTGGTTTAACCCATAACAGGAGGATCGATAATTCAGCGTTTAAATTACTTACGATAGCATTGCAAATGTCTCTTGTAGAATTAAAATCAAATCTTGTAAAATAAAAAATATAAAAAAAAAGTAAAATCTCTTGTAGAATTTCTCCATCTTTATATAGAAAGATCCGACCTTATTATCGTTGTTATAAAATTGGAGCATAAACAACAAAGGTTATCAAAGTTAATAATGCACCACCTGCTTTCAATCTTTAACGTCTGACTGGATTTGTTGGTTGCTCAAAAAAATCAATGTCCTTGAGGAAAATCAAATTAGCAAATGCATCTATATCATTGAAACCTCTGTTATCACATGTTCCAAGCAAAAATATTCGAATGGCATATTCTTGATGGCTCGTTTTAGCCAATTCAAAGGTGTCGTTAATAGTTCTTTGAACTTCTGAAAAGAAAGTTCTTGGGAGAATCTAATGATAGCGGTTGTGTGCATTATGCATGAATCACAATTGAACTGTTTGGTTTTGATATTCTAGGTGTATGCCTTGATGTCTTGATTTGCCTTACTTGACACTACCATATCAAAAACATTTTTGAGTCTCGTGGAATTAGGTCTATGAAAAACTTCCAATTTAAGTAATATCTAAATAGCTAAAATCACAACATATCGATCATTTTTGTGTATAATCTGCCGGTTTCATGACATCGATAATTTTGAAAATGTCCAACATTATCATGGAACAAAAAAATCTGCGTTTTAACCTTCACATGAACTCATTCCAGATGACTACTCTATACAGTAAGAATGCATTGCTGACAATTACAAATGATAATAAAAATCAAATACAAATGATAATAAAGATCACGCAGATTTTAACTACTAATAATTTTTTTTACTAATGTCAGTAATATTGGTAAGAGTATACTGCCCAAATTATTGCTTCTCATGCGTATAAATGGCATGCGTTGGCTTTGTCACGCAGGATTTTCAGCGCAGCTTGAGAGTGAGATTTCAAACTAGGATAATTACACCACTCATCTGTCTATTCGTTATTTCCTTTGCCTCGACGATGCTAAAGATAATCATTCAGTCAACTTGCGACTTTGTGGGTAGCAAGAAGTAACCACACGAGGTGCTATGCTGTTGTGAGCTGAACATCAAACTTCATGCTTAGGTAACCAAATTTTCATTGTAACAAAAGAGCGAAAATGATACATGAAAATTACAAGAGTGATTTTTCAAGTTAATATTATCATGGACAATCACATGAAACGATGATTGTTCAGTAAGGTAACAAGATATCATGCAATATATCCTTCAGAAACATACATATTATCTTTTATCATTGAGGAAACAATACCCCTTCTATGCCATAATACCAAGAGCCGTTTAGTAATAAATGGAGGTGCGGATAGAGAAGATTCCAAAGAGATTCATTGAGATTCTTTTCAATGTCATAATTATGCCCACTTCTTTGCCAAGTCGTAGTTTCGCACAGGACGACAGTACTAATCTGATCAACTGAATTTGTTATCGAAACAAGTAGTGGTACGAACGATGCAATTTTATTGAAGAAGAATGATTAAAAACGGTGAATTAGCAATAATGATATATTCCTGGAAACAGATGAACTCAGTACCTTTTTAATAGCTGAAGCAGTTGTAAAATTCATATGAATCTGCATTTGTTCATAGTAGTATTTCAATAAGATTAAGAAGAATATTTAGTGTAGTAATCTTTTGGTTAGTACTTTCTACTCGCCGGATTTTCGATTTTCTGGCAAAACTGCAATTAGCACCGTCACAAATCTTCAAGTACGGTTAAATCCACAAGTTTCATCGCTTTGACTAGTGTTAGCATGAATGGTTAGACAGCCTTCTCGGTTTTCTCATATTTTAACAAAACTTAAATGACAGTTACGCTTCTGGATGGAATTCGTCAATGCATCAAAATGTAATATGGTATTCCGATTCACATTTCTGTAGTACTATTACCAACTTTTTCATAGAAATTATATAAAGGTTACACAAACTAGGTCCTCAAACGATCACGCGCTTCTGTATTTGCAGATAGAGATTCGAGCGCGCAACGCTCAAGTTTTGATATACATTAAGATTTCTGTCAACATGTACATTTTGAGCCAGATGTATAGATACAGGTAAATATTTTTATTGGTTCGTTGATTATGTTTGCGCTATGTTAGTTTAATTATTATGCCATTTTGTGATTAGACAGTGTTTCGTGGATTTGTACCACTATCTTAATAAACTAGTTTCAATCTTAGTAAGCTGCTAAACATGAATTGCAAGAAACTCCAGAATCTTAATAGTTGTTCAAGACCAGTCTAGTTATCTGCAAACATCAGTCTTAGTTATCATGAAATGTACGATCTAGAATTAGTTTGTTTATGTTTCAAATTTTTAGGGGATGTCGACTGTAGCATGTGAAGAGCCTTTCGCTGTTGCGATAGAGTCACCACTATTGCAAAGTGTTTGTCACGCTTGCTTTAGAGTTGCCACGTTAAAAGAGTTGATGTGTTGTTCCCGATGTTCAACTATTTACTACTGCAGTACAACGTGTCAAAAGCATGATTGGTCCAATCATTCGGTAATTCTTGGTGTTTTTTTAGCCATATTACATTAGCGTAATGTAATGAAAATTGAGGTTGAATGTAAATTTTTGGTGAACTGTTCTTCACGAGTTCCTAATGGTTTTGTGCGTTTGATGGCTCGTTTCTACTTGAAGGTTTTAGCACAAGGAGAAAGTGTAGTGTCCTTCAACTCAAGAACTTGTAAAGACTTAGTAGATAGTAAGTATATGGCTCAACTCATATAGGCATTTGGTAAAATTCGAAGTTACTTGCAGATTGCACAGAGCTTTTGAAGCCAGCAAAGCACACAGAGAATTTCTCTTTGGTTTTCAATATATTGACTACATATATGCACGGAGTTGATGTTCAGAGCATCAAGACTGAGCTATTTTCAGCGTATGGCAAAGTAAGTTTGCAGAACGACTCATTTTATCACGAGCACAAAATGCTCTTAAGTATTTTCGAGTCGTTTCATAATTTATCGGTTTTAGTGCTGTTAATTCAGTAATATTTACCTTTTCCAGCTAGTTAGTAATGCGTTCTCTATTACTGATGCCACGGGAAGGTTGTTAGGAACAGGACTATATCTCGGGTGATATTCTGGATAATTTTTCGCTCTAGTACTTTTTTCCATAATACATTGCATTTCAAGTGTTTCTTATTTTGTTTGTCAAAGAAATGTTTAGGATCTCTGTACACAATCACTCGTGTAAACCCGATGCTTTCGTACACTTCGATGGCTCAACTGCGGTGATGCGGTGTCCACAAGTAGAAAAAAAATATCACTCAAATGTAAGAATTAAATAACATTAAACAATCCACCTTTTTTGACTCATCGAATCCACGAAATTGGTTACAATATTTTAGAAGTACCAGTAAGTTATCGTGAATCTTATAATAAAAGTCGAGGCATGAATACAACTCTATGCTATCTTTCGCTATGGCTCGTTTGCATTTAGCTCACAATTTCCTACGTTGATTTGTTGAACACTACTGTTGAACGGAACAAAATATGTCAAGACCAATTTTGTTTCACTTGCAGCTGTCCTGCATGCGAAAATACGGAAGAGGTGCGCATCTTTATATTCCATTACTAGTATTTTCTATTATTCTCTTGTTTTGATTACCGCTGTTTTTCCGCATGCCTATTTGTATTGACGACTGTTCTGATATGTTTATGAACTAATTTCTTATGAAAGCTTCAAAAATGATACCTATGCGGAAATTGATTTTAATGGTTGTTTGTTTTATATAACTCATGGCTATTAAATAAATATACCGCATAGCTATTGAATGGAAATATCGGCTCAATTTATGATTTCTTCAACCCCATCCATATTATAAACTGGTATCTTAAGCTTGTTTTTCTGTTTTGTGCATAGACATTAGCACTTTGGTATGACAAATAACGTCTTTTTGCATACTGTTTCAGAATTAGGCAACAAATATCTTTTGACACTGCGATGACAATACAAAATTTCATACTTTCTTCAATTAAACGATATAGATTCAATGGTGGCCTAAAGATAAGCAATAGGATTGAGAATCTATACTGATCTTTTTTTTTGTAACTGTGTGTTGTTTGTTTTTTGTTACTGCTTAATCCTTTATATTTCATACTATAATTTGCATTATGTTGCTAATTTTATTCTATTTGCTTTTCTCTAAATGATTTAAAATGGAAATATGAATTCCACACGAATGATTTGGTAGTATTGGGACATTTTGAATATGTCATGCAGAATTTTAGGATCGATGGAAGATGTCTGTTAGTAGTCGATGTTGCGTGGGAGGTTTCTGTTTAGTAGAAAATTCAATAGATACTGAGGACCATCAGCTTTCCTGTTTTATTTGCAAATCGAAAGTTAATTTGAAGAATAGCGAGGTATATCTGATATTTCTGGAAATCTAACTTTTTCACAGTGCTAACTATTGTTAAATTTATGACGTAGTATTTAACTTTAATTTTTTTCTAAATATAGGCACTCGAATACAATATGAAGGCGAAATCAGAATTAGAAAACACAACAAGGTCATTGAATGGACAACGTAAGTTGATTAATTATATTTAAAGAAATAACTGGCTAGTTTGCATCTCAGCATTTCCAAACTTCTCTATTGTGAAGGAGAAGTCACGTGAGGTCATTGCAAAGTTTACATATTGATTTAGTAATTGCTGACTTGCCAGTAGTTCGTTATTTAGTTTTGCCCGCTTAGCAAAATAAGAAAGTGCTAAGAAAAGAGACAAATATGAGGAGTATCTAGGTTTGCTACTCATCTCTTGATAATATGGATGGAACTTTTTGCCTTAATTCGTTTGATAAGTCGAAATACATGAAACTGTAGCGTTTTGATCATCTGCAGTCCTTTTGTTATGCATATTGTGAAAGACTCACTTAAGCGGATGGGCGTGCGACACTCCATAGAAGACTGCCTTCTAGATGTGCACCTATGATAAGGGAAAAATCTCATGTGGCGACAACGTTCAAGTGCCCCTTGAAGCTGCTAGTGGCACTTTTGTCGATTAATGAGACAAAAGTAAAAGAATCGATATACTCCAGATAAATATTGAACCTTTACGAACAAAGAATGATGTCGTTTGATTATTCACTGGCACTTGGATTCTCTACTGGATCAGCTCTTTCGTAAGAAAGTTGGATGCAGCCACTGCAGTTGGAAAATGAATTTCTGTCAACACCCAAGAAAAACAAAAATCGTGTGTAGCCATGATATTTTCACCAATAACCTCTTATATGACACATAGATGAAGCAGATTTAGATGGAATATCAAAAGTTGGCTACCAAGTTTGGAAAATGCGCTAAAACCGCCTCAACTATTTAAAGAAAAATTTACAAAGGCATTTGCATCACGACTGAACAATTGCCCAGGAAAAAATTTTAAAAAAGTTAGTGCATGACCTTATATCTTTCAAATAGTGTTTGTCCACTCCTCAGCATACCTATAGGGAAAGAGGTTTTATTATGTGGTACGATGGCTTCGCTGTTTACTGCGACAATGCATTGGATAGTGTGAATTTATTCGACAAGAATGCGATTGCCACATATATATGAAATTATGAGGGAAGCATGTCAAAGTTCGGAATCCTATTCAAATTTGAGTGATTGCTCATTTTCATCGCAATCGATTTCTTCAGTGTGAAGAAAATCTCGTGCAAATATAGTTATAAGAATAATTGAAATTTTAGTATTTTCGCGTCTGCGATATTTTGACAGATAAGATTATCCTTTAACAAGACCTTAACTAATTTTAGAATAGAAAAGAAATTCGAAACTAGGTCTATTTTCAGTGTTTCGAATTCGAAAATCAATGTTTGGTAATTACAATTCGAATACTTTATTTTAGTTCATTTATACTGGAATGCTAACAGCAGTGTATTACGAAGTAACAGGCAATAATTGTTATTGATTTTAACCTATTATACTCTGATTTTCAGCTTCTGAAGACTTCGCTCAGTGGATGGCTATATTTAATAAATTTATTAAGGTATGGTTAATTGTAAACACCGATGATTACTATATATTTCTGTACATTTTTGATCATAAGTTTTATTGTTGAGGTTCTTTCACCATATAACACAACCTTGACTGCTATATGTCAGAAGCTAATTTCCGTAGCAGAAGTTGTAGGACGCATGGATGTTCTTCAGAATTTGGCTGAACTATCACTACCCGCTTACAGGTTCGAATTACGATACGCAAGTTGATAAAAGCCGACTCAATAGATCAATTAGGCCATTTTACTTCTCACAGTTTCCGTTATCGCTAACTGTTTAAGCAGGCGAATAGATGCACACGGTCAAATTATTCTCTACTGAATGTTTTAACCCTTCATGATGTTTTAGATTCATAATTTTATATGATTAGCTTCCATTGTGATCCGAGCTATCTTTTTTTATCTTAATTTTGCGTATAAAGTTCGTAGAGTTCAATTGCTATTCAGATTTTTCACCTTGTTGGTACATTGTTGAATTTCAACATTGATGATGACAGTTTTTCTTTAGACTGATATTTAGTACATGGAGAATTGTGTGATTGTTTTCCGAAATATATCAAAGGAAGCGTCACTTTTTATATTTCTGTTTAAATTGATGACATTGATTATAGGAAATATCTGCCTCTCGGACATCCTGAGCTAACTCTAAAGTTGCGCTTCGCATTCCTGCACAAAAATGATGGAAGTTTATGTCGAAGCGTGCGCTTTTACAAGAGGTATAAATGGCTCTGCTTGGATTGTCTAACCATTTTGTATATCTCAAATGACCATTAAACTTCCTTATTTTCGCGAAATTAACGATATTTGTAAATAAATGTACAGTGGCGATGTATAGTGCTTGGTTACTTGAATAGTCGTCCTCACGTATTGTGTAGA
>KN716485.1:22268-43700 GCA_000816705.1 Dictyocaulus viviparus | reverse complement strand
AAAAATTAAAAAATAGCTAAGATTATAAAAATTAACATTAAATCGTTTGTAACTGTGTTCGGAATTTTGTTTTCAGCTTCTTCTGAGTTAACATCGAGTCGTGAAGAAGTGATAAGTTTGTGACAGTAGATGAAGTTAGTCGTTCAACTAATCATTCCGCTCAACTGACCGGGATTTAACCTGAATCACGATCCCAGCACGGACGCATTTTCGCTTTCATAACGAGAACGAGAGATTTCCACTACTCTCTTGACTTTTCATCATTAAAATCTCTCTAAGTATTTTAGAAAAAAACTTCATTTCAATAAAATCATTTCATTGATTCACATCATATCGTATGATATCACTCAAATATTTCCTCGTTCAGATTTACTTAGCTGTATTAGAATATTGATTTTTCTTAGAATATCAATTTAGTTTTGTTAGCCTGAAAATAGTTGTTATTATTGTTAAAGCTTCTATAAAAGTATAATAGTATTAATAATGATATGAAGTTGAAGCGTTTCACATTAAAACGTTCTCTGTCGTAAATTTTACCTCGAGAAAAAAAAATCATAAATATAATCGTATGCATAATTTGATATGGAACCGTTATTAATATTATTCAAAATATTCAGATGTTTTTTGTTTTATTATTGCTTCCATTAACAACCTCACATCATGTTTTTGTTTCATCGCCTTTCGATAACTTCAGAATGGAATGTCCTAAAAAAGTATGTGATAGTTTTTTTTTTTTCATTTCATCACTATGAAACGCTCTTATCAAATTTTGTTTTGAATTTGTTTTTAAAGGCTGCTGCAGTAAGTCTTTCTATCAGAATGGTTGAATCGGTTGGTGCTAAACGACAGGATGTCGTATTTGATATGACATGTGAAGGAATCAACGAGGTCTTGCAGAACATTTCTGAACTATTTTTTTTTCCTTGTTTCCTAATGAAATGAACAACACAACACACAGAAGAGAAAATTCTGTAGATCTGTTAAAGTAACGGTGCATTATAGAATTTGTTCACTAGTGAACACGTTCTTCATTGTCGTACGAGTTTGATGTATTTCAATAAGAAACGTTCAGCTTTTTCCATGGATAAATATTCCGGTTGGTGTTTCTGAAATGGAACGAGAAGATTGCTACTACTCGGCGATGTTTGACCCAATTCTTGACGATACTACTGATTTCAGCTGTAAACGTAGAGAATACTTGTCAGGAATCACACGACTTACTGATACGAGGTAGCTTTTCGTATTACGACTACTTCTTCGCATTGTTCTATTTTTGTTATTTTTTAAGTTTCATAAAATTTTTTTTCACACTTTCATATTTAGAATACAATTTATGTGCTGCCGATTACGTACACGTGAAGAATTCAATTGTCAAGAAGCGATTTTCAATAAGCCTATAGGGCTAACACAAAGCACAATTATTGAGTAAGTTTGATGAGTCGTCTCTCGAAAAATTGCTGAAACGTATGTAGCATTGTTTTTACTTTTTGAATCTAATTAATTCATGCTTATGAGTTAAAAGCTGGTAAGCATACTATTGTATTCTAATATTCACATTCATTTCCTTACTCAAAACAATTAACGGATACCGTTGCAATGAAAAATTTTCTGGGAAAGGTTGATATCTATCTAATTTCAACTAAATCGTATGGATTCATACCATTTTACAGTATAAGCAAGAAAATTCTTAACAGATTCATATACTGTTTTATTTTTTGTATTTTTATTTTACAATAATTATAATTGTATTATTATTTTGAAATGATATTATACTGCTTGTAATTATGCTGAGTTAGCCGCAAAACTCGATAACCCCAGCATCCGTCAACGGGCGAGTGCTGATAAGATACTCACTTACTATAAGTGAAGCAATAAGTGAATCGTAGATCGAGGGCTCAGGCAGTGTAATGGATTAGCAGAGTAGAGCGGATATCTGTAGGTGCGAGCTCCAGTCCCGTCTGAGGTGCCAAGTTTGGCAGCCAATTCAGCATAAGTACAGATTATTTACAACTATATGTATTTTTGGTGAACAACCAAGTTGATTCTTCTCATTTTCTAGGAATGAGAACAACGTGATAAATGCGATACGTATTGAAGATAACTCATATGTCGTAAGATTTTGTGACTTAGCACCACGAAATATCAGTAGGTTTTTAACTAGACTCAAATGTTGGCTGACTAAGTAAGTATTTATTATTTAGCCGATATTTACGGTGACGTGAAAACCACTCGACGTCTTCTTTCGACCTCGACAATGCCTTATTCGTCAGTGATGTTGCTTTTACTCATGTTCAACACATCGAATTTCGAAAAGCATTATTTTAGAAAAATGTCAAAATTCCCAACTAAACGAACAACATTTGGTATTATATCCACGACATCATCTCCACCTCGTAGTTCCACAACGAAAGTAGCGCCTAAAATTATGAATGAACTTGTGACAAAAGGCGTTTTTCAAACCACAACCATAACATTGCTTGGACGAAAATCACCTGAAGACATGGGAAAGAATGAGAACTCTGTTTTGGAGCAAGATGAGGTAAATTAAAATTCCGAAAACAAGCCTTACACAAAGCAGAACTTTCGTGGACAGCATGTATTAAATTGTATAAAACATTTATGATTTTATTTTAGTTAATTGAAAAATTTTATTATTGACTCACTAGTTTTGAATGCACCAAACATTTCAGCTCGTTGACGTGGTAGAAATTGAAACCACCAAAGCACCCAAAGAACCTATGAGAGAATCATCAACGCCTTCAGAAATATCTAACGAAAAGTCAATTGAAATGACTACTTCGACAATTGAGAAAACTACTACAACTGTCAATGAGGAACATCTCAATGGTATTCTAACGGTGCATTAGGGGTTTATACCCCAGTATTTAGAAAAAAAAATAGATATTGAGTTCAATCGATCCTCAAATTAAACTCACTCATTGATTTAAAAAGTATTTTAAGATGCCGCAATAGCGAAAAATGTCTCGACATCTAATGTTCCGATATTGGAGCAGCCCAAAGGAAGTCCTCCTATGAAAGTGGAAAAATTCACCAGGTACACCTTAGAAAAACTTTTCAGCTTTTGATTTTTTATATATTTGGATGTTACTTGCTTAATCTATCAATATCTCTGCAGCCGATGTATTGCTTCAGAATTCAATTTTCAACGATAGAAATTTTTTAGCAAAAAGCAACAAATCTCCTATAAATCACAAGAAAAGCAGTTTAAAGAGAATGTTTCTAACGTTCCGATTAGAAATGAATCCACGATTTTGATGACGAATACTCAAAGTGAGTGACAACAACTCTATGGATTTGCCTCAAAAAAAAAGAGATAACTTTGTAAACTATAAAAACAATGCATGATTTATGTCCTTTTCAATGGTAGTTTAAATATTACTCATTCGAATTTTTGCAATAGATAAAGTTATGCATGTAGAATCGTACAAATTTTCTGTCCTGATTAACGTCCTGAAAGGATTTCTTTTCAGTGTCATGAAATTTCACCTAAAAGCTTCTTTTCAGCTGTACCATCTCAAACGATTTCCGTTCATTCTTCATCCATTCCGATAACGACTACAACTATAGCCACGTTGGTACCGTCTACAACGAAACTTCTGGATGAAGTAACAGAAAGATCCAAGGAGCACACCACTCCCGAAAATCCAGGCGTGACATATAAAAACTCTGCGGAAAATATTGCTGGTATCATAGAATACTTTTTCCTTATTTAAAAGAGTTCTATATTACTATCGGATATTTTTTGTCACCTAGACGAATAATAAAAAATGAGCTTAATCCGAAATATACAATACCATTTTATTTGATTTTTTTTTTATAGTTAATGACTTGTCATTGATCACTTTCAATAATGAGGAGTTCCCAAAGGCTAGCGAAAAAAAGTTTGCTGTACCTGCCAAATTCAAGATCTCTAAAACAGATCTGGTAAGTTCGTTATTTTATCCTGTAATCCGGTTAAGCTTACAAAATTTTTGCATGTCCATAATTTCTTAATTATAACTTCATTGAGTTTTTGTTTTTTTTCTTATTGCATATTTTCTTTTCTTTTTCTTTTTTTTTTCTCTCGAATTTTATGTTTTCGATTGCTTAAAATGGTATCTGTTCAGCCATTGAAATCTGGAATATCACCAAATGACTATTTGTTCTTGCGCACAATTAATTCCGAGGGACATCGTCGTGCTCCAATCAGAACACATCGACCTCATATTGTGAGCATAAACCTATTGAATGAATAATGAATATCTACAACACGAAGCAGTAACACATACAAAAAAAAAAACTGAGATAAAACAAATTCACTTATTCTTTGTAATAAAAATTATTGCACATAACATAAATATATGACAACGGTTTCAATTTCTCACATGACTACTTGTAATATTGAACAGATTGCACTTTTTAAACGTTATCGTTGAAAGTTTTCTATTTGCATATTGATCTATTCACTCATTAATTATGCAAATTGTTCTCATTTCATTCACCAATATGTTTATCTGCAACTGTTGTCACTAACCACACAATCTCATTTTTTGTTTTTTTTTGGAATTCACTTCAATAATTAAATAAAATCCCACATTATTGGTTAACACAAGAATGCAGCAAACAGAGGGAGAGTTCATCCAAAATCCACACATTAGTGCACTTTAATTATTGATTGTTCAGCAATCATAACACCACTTTTTAAAAAAGTCATTTCCTTCACAATCGCTTTATTGATGTAAACGCACAACGTTACTTATTCTATATTTCATTAATAAGGTGTTTTTTTCTCGTCCATCATTACATTGTCGATACATTGAGGAGTCTCAAGGAGGAACACTTTGTTTCCAGCGTTTCTTTATTATGTTCTCTAAAACTAGACCTGTTTATTAGATCCGTTGCAAAGTTAGTGAGATTTCGTGTGAAAAGAAGAATGCAATGAGTCAATGAGGTTGAGATTAATCATTATGGTTACATGCTAGATAATTACAATAGCGCTATTTTGCATTCATCAACATCATGCTAGGAACAAATATGAGATATGGTGCTACCGAGGTTTTGATTTTGAATAGAAGTTTTCATTTAGGATATTTGGTCGTCTGAAGAAAATGAAATTATTGGAGATGACAAATCATTGGAAATTACAACTGTAAGAACAGCTCGACCAAGAAAAGTACGTCAAATTTACGTTTAAATGAGTCATTTTCACTTGCCATCAACAATTATGACATCAATCAACCCGACGGCCCAGTTTCGGAGAATTCGTATTGTCAGTGACGTCGCCGTTTTCTACCCAATACAGTTCCTTTTTCTATTTTTCAACCAGCTATTGCTCTCGATCATATCCATCATAGAAATTCGGAGGCTTCAGAAAAAAGTGCTTCTTCTCCGACATATCCAGTGCAAAATGAATCCGACAAATCCTTCGAAATTAATTAAAATACATTTTTAATAGTAGTGTTTTCTGGAACACCAATACTCTAGTATGAACCAAATTATCAGTGAGCAATATTTTTACTGTTATTTAAACACAACAGAGACAAAAAGTAAGCAAATCTGTTAAGAATAAATATGAGAATTTTACAAGAACAGAGATTTTAATAAAACGAGTGAATTTCATTGTTTTTGAAAATGGAAGATGAAGATGAAGATGAAGATGTAGTGACGGAAAACTTTGGAAATTCTACAACATCTAAATTTGTAAGCTCGTGAGGAACGCCATTCCTTCGGAATCGGTAAATTGGCACTAGAGAAATCTGTGCAAGGCTATCAGCATTGACTTGGTTAGAGTGGTCATGTTGAGTGACCGTATAGAACAAGCATGGTTTCAATCATGTCCATGATATCATGTTGATGAAGAGTGCATAAGTGCATTCCAAAAAGATTGATGAACACCAGACCTCATCTTATCCTAGTTTTTATCATTGTGGCTTGTTAGAAATTTGATTTGTTTGATCAAATTCTCATTTGAATTCCAACTCCAAAGTGATGGTCGAACTTTAAGATTTTTCGTTAACGGGTTAATATAGGTTTATTTGTTCGAAACATAATCGTAACATGCCAGGCTTTTAAGGTAAACAATTTGGTTTCGCTGCTGACAAATTTAAACATGGGAATTTGATCTAGGATTTTATAGACCAACGAAAAATCACATTTTGTTTATTCATACAATAGACTACCGTAATCACGTTACTGTATCGATAGTACGAAGTGAAAACAAAAACTTCTAGATGTTCGTCAACAAATCTGCTGCGTTTTGCGCCAAATTATAAACAAGTTTTATTCATGCATATTGTAGAAGCGAAATGAAGAACGCTCAAAGAAACTCTAAGCTCTGTTTATCGCTTAACATTTTTCAGTTGAGCACTGTACAGTTTAAAAGTCTGTTCATGATTTTATATCCTGACAGTTCCACGACAACAGTATAAAAAGAAGAATTTTTACTATGTTTACGAAAAAAAAATTCCAATGAAGTCTGAATCAATATGCGTTGAAATTCAAAATGAAACTTTCGGTTGTTTTTTTATGACACCATTTTTATTAAGATTGTCAAGCTTCGTAAAAAAGTCACTCGAGCCCATCGCTTACCATCAACAAATAAGCCTAATGAGGTAAGTAGTAAATTGTTATATTTGAAATAATGAATTATTCATTGATTATGCTAATGCGAAGTATTTAACGGTTACAAAAATGTATTGCAGTGTTTGTGGCTATAAACTTAACTATAAAGATGAGCTTTTATAAAACAGCCTCGAGGAATGTATGCTTAATGTGACGGGACTAACTCTGTCAAATTTATCTATAGATTAACTTCCCAGATTATTAAAATTTCGTACACGTTTCGAATTTTCCATCCATAAACGGTAGACTTACAGTATATTAGAATTTAGTGAATGTTTCAAGTATAAGAGGTCAATGTAGCAGGAAAAATTTTTCAAATTGAGGTTCTCAGTGTTTCTTTTTTTCTACAACTACCTCATTTTAGTGGCCAAATCATTATAGCACTACGTCAACAGAAGGAAAAATCGAAACCTCGAGCATCGAACCGTTATTTGAGTAAGTGGCTAGAAATTTTATTATCTCATAAAACAGAATGGATATTTTTCATCTGTGTTATTTCTTTATATAGCAAATTATATAAATAGAAGAGATATAAAAGTATTAAATGTGACTAGTAGTAGTACAGCAACCTCGATTGTTTCCATAACGGTTTCGTAGAACTCGGTTACTAAACTATTTCATAGAAGTTGTTTATATTTTTGAAAGCTGTAAGCATGACAGTCAAATTTTAATAATATAATGAAGCTGTGGTCATATTGTAGATTATCAATTTTTCACTTCGTAAACATCATGGTTTCATTATGAAGCTGTAGTATTGATATAACAGAAAAACTGACAGGGCATTTATAATACCAAATCCGTAAATAATAGTTAAGTAGTGTTTTGCTCAGAGATGATTTGCGTGTAACAACAACGTCATCACCTCGTCGAGATCTTCCCTCATCAAGGAAGGTGTCAGAATCAATGACACATAAGGCAGACAATGCGCATTCAGTGGATGAAGAAACAAATGCAAGTCCATTTGAAGATGAACAATTGGTTAGCACTTTCTCATTCATCACGCATGAAAAAATGCTAGTCTATTGCCTCCAGCTCAATCTGCTTCAAAAATCTTTCTCTTCAATTGTTTCTATAGCAGAAAGGTTTAAACTTGAAAGTTTCATAATGTTGCCATATGTGCATGTCGACAAATTCGATTAGTCATTTCTCTTAAGCTGACGAAGCCTTGCAGTCCTTCAGAATCACTAAATTGCCGATAAGCTCCTATTGCAATTTGAAAATCATAAAGAATAGAGAGAGAGAGAGTGAAACAATTA
This sequence comes from Dictyocaulus viviparus, assembly GCA_000816705.1. Classification (NCBI taxonomy): domain Eukaryota; kingdom Metazoa; phylum Nematoda; class Chromadorea; order Rhabditida; family Metastrongylidae; genus Dictyocaulus; species Dictyocaulus viviparus. The sequence goes on along the minus strand of KN716485.1, from coordinate 35,823 downwards.
TTTCTATGATACATAGCAATTATAGAAATTAGTGGAAGCTTCCAGGCTGGAGTGGATTTGTGCTTAAGAAACACAGTTATATGTAGAGAATCAATACTGAAGGCTTAAATACTCATCGATTTTCAAATATTTCTTCACCTATGAATCGAATTTTGAAAAAAAAAAACGAACCAAGTTTTTAGCGAGTACGACATCAATTGTTAAGTTTCAAGTCGTTGTTGTTATTTATATTTACTGTTTGCCAGCAACAACAGCTTATAAAGCTGCATAAAAGTGCAATTTCTCAAAAGAATTGCATCATTCTGTTTCATCAACCCACAGAGCTTTCATTTTTCGTGTGTCAAGTCAATAATCATCAATAATCAACGATATCGCTTTATATAAATAAAATGATCCGTTATAGATCCTCGGTGGATTGCATCAAAATAGTAAAAGTCGACAGAATCTCTACTTGAGAGGTGATGAAGATCTTGAGGAAGTAATAATGAAACTATCGGCATATCCTTCGAACATAAGAAGAGCACCAGTACGTGACATAAATCTGAAGGAGCAGAAATCCGATAAAAACGCTGATGAAACAGGTGTCGCTCAAACAGCATTTTTGTATCATCAGAATTGTGAGCTTTTCGAATGTTACGAGTGTTTCAGATGACGTCAAAGAAAAATTGACCAAGAAAGAGACGTTAAAAATTAAGGAAAAGGATGGCGAAAAAACATATATTCCGACAGGATTTACTCCTATATCAATGCCAGGTATGCAATTTTTGTATTTTTATCCTTCTAAATCCATTTCATTTGAAATTTCACTAACATCGGATATTTAGCCGCATTTTATAAGTTTCAATCTTGTTTTTTTTATTGATTTTGAAATTTAGCAAAATGCTTGCATTTTTTTACCGTCCCTCAGAAAAAAATCGTACATTGTCATACTGAAATGGATAATTGGGGTCACCGCCGCTAGATGTTTATACATATAGTTGTTGTTTTTTCTTTTCAAGTTCTGCATGCGAAAATTTCATATGAGTTTTGCTGAGGTTGTGATTAAGTGACATAGTTTAAGAAATAGGTTTTACTCATATACCAGTTCTATTCAAGTACGCAATACTACCAATCCTCATTCACTGCCTGCAGTTCGTTAATGTGATCAGAGGTGTTTCTCACTAAAACAGCAAATTTGAAGATCTCTATATCTCATTTCTCTGGAAGTTCTCGTTTCGTGTTTTCACATAGTGAGAAATGTTTTCTCAAATGAAGACGCTCTCCTAAGGAAATAGTACTGCGAGCATGATGGAACAGCATCATTATACTCAAGTGATCAAACTGAAGAACTTGCTGAAGCACAGGGTAAAGGTAAAGGTAGACAAGATCTCCATAGAGTGAAGACGTGTGCAGTGTAGACTAGACATGTTTTCATTACAAGGAGTTGTTGTAGATGTAGTTCTGACAATTTTAAAACGTAAAGAAAACTGCATTCTAAGCTGATTGTATAACATTGATTTTATGTAAATCATAGCTTAAAATGTGATGCTGCTAGTGATTCTGAGTCACATCCATAGTACGGAATTGATTTCCATATTCAGATTTGATTTCTTTCACGTTCAAGTGATATTCAAAGTTGCTTCACTTAATTATTCATAGACTTTGATCTCCTTTTGTTATTATAATATGTTTTGAAACGAATAATTCAGAAATGATGGTGTTTGAAAATCACCATAAGGATGATTTGATATTGGAGGATATAACCAAAGTCGAGTACAATGTTGATGAGTCAAAAATGCAGAATAATACTGAATCGGAAGACAGCGTGGAAGACAAGCAATCAGGTTTTCTACATTGATTTTTTCTAAAATATTACTATAAATACTAATATTGATTTGTACGACAACGGTGATGGTTATAATAGATATTCATTCTAAAATATCCATCATGCTTTCATTACAAAAAATCTTTCACTTAACTTTTATAACATTCAGTTCAAGTTTGTCAAATGAAAAAGATAATGAAATTTTCTAAGCACTAAGCTCAGCTAAGTCATAAACAAATTGAATAATTTGAAATTTAGATCTTACAAAAAATTTGGTGTTGGTGAATTCAAAGTCATTCATTGGAGGTCGTGGTACTACATTGAAAGAGGTTCGTATCATTTTTACAACGAAGCTATTTGATATTAAATAACGTTATTTTTTTTCCTCACAGCATAATTATGATAAAAATTGGATGTCTAAATTGATTTTATTCTTCAAAAAAGATATATTTTACTACATTAATCTATTATCTTTACCGCTTTTAACGACCTTACCTTGATTAGTTCAGCTACTACTTATCAATAAAAATTTTCTTATAGGAAATAAATACATTGAAGAATTTTGCTACAGTAGTACATCATACAAAAGAACCCTCAACTACTCGATATGATCCTGCAGCATTTTATCATACACCTCATCCAAAACCAGCTAAAAAAGAAAAGTGTAAGTTGCTTTGTCGGTGCTTTACATAGAAATCGAATTTTTAATTATTTCTATAGTGGTGCTAGTCTTAAATTGTGCTAGGTTCGTTACTAAGAGCATCTCTTTGGCAATAAAACGAATTTGAGTAAAATGCTAAGTTTAACGTAGGAAGGAAATAGAGACAAACCTCATGAAATTACAACGCACAATCTAACCAGCTAATTTTCTTATAGTGCTGACATTTTGTACGAAAGATGTAGCCCTTCGTGATAGTCGCAATATGGTGGTCGCATGTGGAGGACAAGATGATATCTGGTTACCAACTAGATGTCCTCAGGGTTCAGAATGTTTCATCGCACAAGATAGCAGTTACAGATTATGTTGTCCAGTATCAGCTGGATAATTGTACTCATTTGTATTCATTACAAATTTCAAAACTTGAACGACAACATTTGCGATTGAGATCTACGGTTATAATAGTTGTACATGTATTGAATTAACATATTTCATAATAATTTTTATTCATTAATTGTTTATTTTATGCAGATCATCTATAAATAGAATTTATATATATATATATATATATATATATATTTCGTATTAATTTGCTCTTAATAAGTTTGTTTATCCTCATTCCGGAATGTGTCTGTTCTGGAGCGATTACATTTTTAACATTCAGTTATGAATGATAGAGTAGACAAAGTTCTTGCACAGTTCTGTGTTTCATTGATTTCGCTTAAGATTAGCGCTCAGACGTTCATTGGTTGTGTTTTCTTAGAAAATACTTTTATCTATAGCAAATTTTGCTTTCTATCAAATATGATAGTTAGCAGAGGGATTGTTCCAGATATCGGTGAGATAGGAGTTTTAGTCTCACCTGAGGTTCCGAGTTTTGCGATTAACTCAGTTATGTGTAGTGATTTAACCTATGAAACCTATAATAGAAACTGTTACAAGTTTTCAAGATCGGTTATCCTTTCAACTTTGCAGTTTTGAAATAAATATCATGACTGCAATGCTATTTAGAATGACTCGAGGTTGGTACATGCTCAGACCATATAGTTTTTACTTTAGTTTGAAAATAGACCTACCAATGTATCTTGTTTTATATCTGCTTATAAAGACGTGGAAGCTAACCTCAGCTGATGATATAGATTAACTAGACCCAATTTTTATGGTCAGATCACTCATCTAGAAATGACAGAAAAAATAACTTAGTTTTTTGACCTCATTTTGATGCAATTATTGGAATTCATGTCAGCCCATCTTCGGAACACCAATTTATTCTTGGACAGTTCACATAAAGTGCGTCCGAATAGCACACACATTGATGTAGTCATTTGATGTTAACTTATTATATACAAACGTATTGAATAACTCTGCAATCTAAGGCGTATAAGAGCTCCTCACAGAACATCAAGGAGCAGGGACATAGGTAAGTAAGGTTTGTCAATTGAATAACTCATGAACTCATTAAAAAATGTCTGCAGTGTTCAATTGATAGATGGTCTAAGAAAAACTATTTAAAAACAAGGGAATTGGCAACGGGAGAAAGATTAGCACCATGTTTGGTCATGGCTTCCATGTCTTGAAATGAAGCCCTTATTTTCGGATTTTGCCCACTGCTTCTCTGTAAATACACAAAGGTTGTTTTGTTATCTGTTTTACATATGAAGACATGGACGAATGCTTCAAAAGGAAAGGAGCAGTCAGAGCCTATGAAATTCACCAGAGAAAAACCGAAGAAAGTTTGGTCGCCATTTCTGAATGTTCAGATGAGCCCTATGGATAAGTAATTTCAAAAAATTGGTACCGTAAGCCTAGATTACCTAAATTTCCGTTGATTATGGACTAAGCCAAGCCCGTATTAGTAAGATTTTGATTTGTCTCTATCGCGCCCGAAGGTAATCCATCGAATTCTTTTGGCTCTAGGGATTCGTTGAGCACCGAAATCTCTTTCTAGTGCCTTGGTGAAGCGGTTACGTTCATTACGTTTGGTGTTCAGGTTATTTTTCAAGAAAAATTCTTATATATCCCACGAAGAATCTTGATATACGGAGTCTCAAGCGCTCGATTAGTTAACGCTTCCATGACCGCTTCTGTTTCAGCAGAATCGAACGTTTCCTTTATATCGATGAAGGTGAGACAGAGTAGTTTTTTATACTCTTGTGATACTTCTATAAGTCTTTTAATTGTGTGGATATGGTCCCTGATGCTAAACTCTTTTCGAAACTCCGCTTGCTCACGTGGTGGATAGTCGTCTAGTCTTCTGCCTGTCCTGTTAAGGATGACTGGTGTGAAAAGTTTATAGACAGCAGACAATTGGCAGATTGAACGATAATAACAAATGTAGTGAACCCCTATCGTTTCGTAAAGCAAAACGGTCCTGCTAGTTTTCCATTGGTTCGGAATTTTGTATTCGAACAAGTAGCGTGTGAAGAGTCGAACCAGTGTTTTACTGAAAACTTGCGGTAGGCTTTTTAGAAGTTCTGGTTTAATCCTGTCTGTTTAGGAAACTGTACGATTTCTTACTGACGAGAAGGGCATGTCGGATTTCGGAAGGAAGAGCGTTTGGAACAACATGATCGTCTTTCCTCTCATTACATCGAGGTAGACAAACGTGGCTGTATTGGCTGGTATAATGTTAAAATGCATTCGCTGAATAGCTTTCATTTGCTTATTTCTATTCATTTTGAAGAGAAAAGTTGTTAAGAACATCAGCATTTGCTGATGCTAAGAAAATTCAACAATACAGAACAAGACTTTGTTGAATTTTACTGTTGAGGTAAACAATGATAGAGGTTTATGCTAGCGGCAAATGAATTTTTGTTTTCCCAAATGTTGCATCGTTATTCATGAAATTGGTGAATATTTTTTTTTCTTGAAATCACGTGACGAATGACGAATGGTTGCACTAAAATTTGTATTAAGCTAATCATCGAACAACTACATTCTCGTTAACCTCTAAGCTTTTTTTAAATTACTTAGATTGTTTTTCCAGAAAAAAATAAAGTTTGAGATTCATTTGCATATTTATTTGCATGAAATTCTAAAATGATAATGTGACATTCAAAAATTGATAAATAAATAGAATTGAACCCATAAAAGAACCTCGAATAACGTTCCATTAATGCAAAAAGCTTAGAAAATATTAATAAAGACATATGAACATTCTTTATTCAGAATTAACAATCCTTCGTTTTTATCGTTTCCTTATTAGAGGATTTGAGTTCTTTCATCAATTTCAAGTACTGATCGTATCGAAGCCTAGCATAACTGAAAATTTCTCTATTGAGGTATTTATCACTGAGTTAAAAATTTAATATACTATACCTAATATAATCAAAATCTAATGTTGAATTCTGAGACTGCACAATAGACCATGATGACCATAAAAGATGTGCAAGCTTCAAAAAATGTACATATAAATATTTCATAATGAAACAAAGTATGCGATTGTATTTTTATTTCACAATAATCGTACTTATCTTATTATTTCAAAATAAGATGTTACACTATCCGCAATTATGCTGAGTTGGTAACAGGTGGGACTCGAACCCGCACTTACAGGTATCCGGTTTGCCGTACTGACCCATTACACTACCGAGACCCTTGCTCTACGACCATTTAACGCTTCACTTATAGTGAAGAGTATCTTATCAGCACTCGCCCTTTAATGGGTACAATCTGTTGAGCCAATATCGGCATTGCATCCAGTTAAGCTGATAATTACGGAAGAGCCCGAAAATCAGATATGATCATAATTTTTATTCTTTAATAATCGTAATTGCGTTCTTATTTTATAATAATTGTGATTGTATCTTTATTTTGCAATGATATTACACTATTTCAAGTGTTCGTAGATCTAGGACCTCGGTAGTGTAATGGATCAGCACGGCAGACGGTAGATGTCTCCAGGTGAGGGTCCGTGTATCGCCTGAGGTTCCTCCAAGCTTTGAGGCCAACTCACCATAATTATGGGCATTGTGACAACAATTTGTATTTGGTTTATCTTTAATTATTGAATAAATTACTATTTAAATTAATTGTTTCGCAGGATTTCCCTCTCATCAACAGAATGGTGCTTACAAGTTTAATTACATATGAGTGTTTATATTTATGACTTTTTTAGATAGCTTTATTTTTCTTAGAAGTTTATCAATAAATACGATAAGTAGGTCATAGGATTCTTAATAGAAAATAAAACAGTGAAATAAAAAATTTAAGAAAATTCATTAGAATATATTAAGTGGAACAACTTATGAAAAACTACAAAACACTTGCGTACTAGAGGCTTCCGTCCTGGAAACACCGTGGAAACTCTCGTTGATCACGTGATATTTTGATAGAAATTGTTGGTTTGACATACCGCTTGAAAAAGAACACATCGTTCGGTAAGTTGGTTCAGTCTGTTGTCGTCAACTTTTCCGAATCGCTCTTCGAGGTACATTCGAAGAAATTCTCGTCTGTAACGTTCGTTAGGACAACGTGAATAGTCAGGATTCTCCACACCTAACAGAAAGTATGTTATTTCATTTGGACGGCTTATATTTTTAGAGGTAGTAGAAACTCACCTGCATATTCACAAAAATGATTTGCTAAATCAAAAATAGCATAATTGTAGTCAGCATACTCGTAGTCAAGAAACCGTACTTGCTCTAAAATAAACGAATCAATTCTGCAAATATTTTTCAGCTAGAAATGAACCGTGGCATTTCGGTAATATGGCTGAGGTAGCATGGCTTTCGACCAAATGCAACAATGAAACTTTTTCTACTATTCAATACCATTATTTTTTTTTCGAAAAAAGATTCTGCAAGGCAAAAGTTTGACTGAATATTTTTTTATTGTTTAACTCATAGAAGGATAGATAGTAAAAATTCAAAATCTCTTTCTGAAAAGAGTCTGTGTTGACGTTTTGATCAATGATAACCTCGAGAAGAAATTGAAAAGTAACATGGAGTGAAGGAGGAGTCTTTTATCGATCATATTAACAAAACTGTAATGTGAAAGTACCTGAAATTGGATCGAAAAGTATATTATGGACTAATAAATCGTTATGGCAGAAAGTTATTTCTTCCTCAAGAGGAAGTACTAACGATTGAATCTCTTCCAAGTGATTTGGTAATTCATTTATAAAGTCGATTTGTTCCTGAAATTAACTTGTTCCAAGTCTAACAAGATTATCCATATGGTTAATCACTTATATTTATACGTCAGTAAAAGATTAATATCTCTGAAAAATAAACACTTTAAACAACGAGACTACGAAGAAAAAAAGACTTTAGGATAAAAAATACCTAGGATATCAACGATACAGGTATCGATTAGTAGAGCAAAGCCGTAGAAGAGAATAAATTTGTAAATAGAAACGTAGAGATATCAAAAATATCACTTGAAAATTTGAAAAAAATGGTAAGTGATCATTTATCATATGATAAGTGGTGGACTAATCTTATGATCTACCCAGGATATACATTAGAAGTAATTTATAGAAGGATTATGAGGGCTTGGAAAAAAAAGGATGCGAGAAAATCTCATTACTACAAACATGAAAGGCGATAAGGTATCAATGGGTATCCCAGAATCTACTGTTGGTATCTAACCTGTTTAAGGACTGAGTCCTCATCACTCTAATCGATACCGAAAGTAGATAGGAAATCAAGAAACAAAGTATAAGTGAGTCAAATCAATTTGAATAATAAATCTCTTTTCTTCTCTTTGGGAATTTTGCATAACTAACTGAAGATGCTCTGTCGCCGATGTTACCAATGAAATCTCGAATTTTGCGAAATGGGAACAAATTCTTGTCGTTTCGTATTGGAACTCCATCCATATTGTGATACGCAGCTATCGTTGAGCATATTTTTCTGGAAAAATTATCCATGCCAAAAGTATGTGAGTGCCATAAAAATAACCAAAAAATTTCTTAAGTAGTACAATTGACGAAACTTATAGAACTTATAAAACCAGTGTAACTTGTAATAAGAAATTCACATTTACTTTTGTATATGAGGATTTTTGAGGTCATCGATACTGATCGTAGATCCAGGAAGGTATCCACATACGATACCATTAATAAATCGCGCATAAAGAGGAGCCGCTAAGTGATTTTTATAGAGCTTTTCCATTGCTTCCAGTTCTTTTTCTCTGAAAAGAGGAACTGAAATTTTGAGGACCGCACTTATAAGGAGAAAAACATTATAAAATCATATTCCTTATATTATTGTTGACCTTTAATAACACTCGTTGATTCAATAAATAAATAAATAAATAAAAATAAAGCTAACACGTGCATAAATTAAGATGAAACTTACCTATCAATAAAGTGTTCGGTATTTCTACCGAACACTCGAAAGATTAATTTATCAGATGAATCCACGAACGCCGAAAAAATTTTGTTCGTTATTCCAGCGGTATATAGCTATAAAAAGATATTTTGTTAGAAAATTATTTTTTGATTCATAGATGTGCTTTCTCACTGACTGAACTTCCTCATAAGAGGAAATTCCGGTCCATTTTAGATCTGTAGGATAAGACATTTCAAATACGTGTAGTGGGATGAATGGAAACCAATGAATACAGCGCTTCTATTTAGGAGCATAGTAGAACTTTTAAAAGCCTTTTTTAAATCAGTAGTAAATCAGATTCATTATACTCTATGCCACAGTCATAATTGCACGCCAGCATTCATGTTTGTACATGTATACTAACGTCGACATAGTAGGTACTTCGTATGTTAAACAGCAAATGTTGTTGACCTCGTCCAATCAGCTTCGACTCTACATTATTACAACGTACAGCTTGATTATATGTGAACTGAAGCACTCATCATATTCGAAGTCTCCTAGGTCGATACGTGTAAATTTATGGTTGGGACTCAAGCTTAGGAGGTCTCATGTGATGATATAATGTGATGTTTGTTTTTCACTTTGATGAGGTAACACGTGGTTATAAGAACTCTTAAGTTTTCATAGCTAAAGCTGAAGCTAAACATCAATATAATTTGTCGTAGATTTTCAGCTGCCAAAATTTCGCCTCAGTACCAGTTATTAATGTAATCATCTTCTATAAGATAGACGACCGTTTGAAATTTCTATAAAAATGAATGTTAAGCGGACCATACTGCATACGAGTGTATCGCTAGGTGAAGCGATGAAACTAGTATGAGTAGTATTGCACTCCATACTAGGTACTTTCTAATGAGAAAATCGCAATACTGATCAACAACTATAACTACGGTAGAAGTACAGTAAAAGTAAAAGTGTTTCGAATCAAAACGACTGTAAACATGTGACGACGCCATTACGATGCGAACCACGAGAAAAAAAACGAGTTAAAAAAAAACCACATGTCACTTTTTCTGGAGAATTTTTTTTGTTGAAATTCATTACGAAGTTTATCGAAATGATAAGGTCATGAATTTAGTAAAGCTCTGTGAGGTTTGAATGAAATGGTGCTAATCTACGGATAAATTTCATTGGAATCTGAAGTACTACCGTAATAACATAACTTGCCATTAGGAATTGCTTTCAAATAGAACTCATATCACTTGGTCTGACCTCAAATTGAATCGATTTCGTTTTCCATTGTGGTCGAACAGCACGTATAATTTCAAGTACAGAATTATCATTACGAATACAGCCAGTGATCGGTAACTGAACGTTTAGAAATGGTACATTCATGGGAAAATTCTGAAAATATTCGTAGTTCATTTTATTAATTGATAAAACTATTCGACGAAACGAAAATTATTGAAATAAACAAGTCAAAAGAAATAACGAATACATTTGTATTCTTTTTTGCCCCAATATTGATAGAATGTTTTCGGTGAAATTTTTTTTGTTCTGGCAGTTTTGCATATAAAAGCTTAGAAGGCGCAAACACTATTATGGCTTCTTTAGAATATTCTGTCAGAATTAATTTATTTAGTTTTCGATTTTTCAAAGTATTATTTACATCTGAGTTATCGTTGTTCCGTGTTTTATGCTAAACGATCTTTGTTCTTTCGCTTATCGATCTGTTAGTACTTATAATTGTTTCATTGAACATTGATCGTTGTATGGCGTATGTATAGTGCGTATTGTATGGTACTGTTCCGCCAAGGCTTCAAATTTCCTCTCTTCCTTATCAGGCTAGAGATATTTCCAGGATGACGTTTTTTGATAAAATATAAGATGACGTTGACTGAGTGATTTTCCGTCTGCCTACGTAGCTTCCAGGTTTTCAAGAATTCCCAAGGGATAGAACATGGTGTGTCATTTTTTCTTTTGTCTCATATTTCGTACACGCTATTAAAAATACTCACTTTTTACATCTTATATGTGAACATTCATTTCAAAAGCTGTTAAATTTTCTATAGACGACGAATGGAACTCACATGAGTACCATTTTTTTATCTCTTCAAAAACTGCTACAGAATAAGCGGTATGTAGATGAGTTGGTTAAGGTTCAAAGAATTCATACTACTCAGCTATTTGAATACGATAATGATTGAATTGAGATTATGAAAACTATTAGATTTGCTAGTTGAATGAAATTTCGTCTAATTTATGTTTCCATCCAGAAATCGATATTAATCAGCTCGAATTTTGACCATGATTAATTTTCGCTTAATATGTACTGTTCGATAGGTACTTCAGTACTTTAACGATTATTATAAGCTGAGCAATCAATGCTTATCGTCTTAACGACACATGATAGCAGTCGAGCAACAAGAACGAATTCAAAAGCCGATAGAGTTGTTGCGCATTAAACGTTCACTAAAAGAAAAAGAAATATTGAATGCTTACATGAAATAATTTGGTCAAAATGATTATCGATTCTTTCATTGCATTCTATTATATTTTAGAATTCCTCATGAGTTACTTCTGTGAGGGCAGCCGGATAAGATCGGTACAGAAAGAAGTGATTAAATATTTATCACTGTGTTTTTGATTCATTTACTTCTTCCACTTTCGTTATAATATGCGAATTCTATTTAAGGAAGAATCTCTAGCGTTTGTTGTATATAAAAGGAAAAGCTGAACTGATGATTATGAACTGATTGATTCCGATTCTAATTGATTGAAAAGTGATTCTCTCTGACAGTGATTCTCAGTCGTACAGCTCATCAATTTCTTATATCACCATTTTAAAAATTTGCATGATATTATGAATCATTGACCGGGTTTTTGATGTAACGTGATGGAATGCATGTTTTCCCAAAAGAGGACTCAAATACAGGTATACCGTATTCAGCCTCACTGCGGCCCATCATACCACTTCGCTAAGCATTATGCTATAAGCCTAAGGTATTAAAGCTAGTGTTTGAGAAAAACAGCTCATTAACACATTGTAAACAGGATGATTATACGGAATGGTTTCGAAACGTTGTATGAATTTTGTATTTACATTTTAAATGGAGATCAAACATCAATGCTTAACTAAAACGCGCTATTAAACCAGAGGTATAGAACGATTTTAAGCAGAAAAAAGTAAGAACTTTTTCAATAAGATAGCTATTCTTAGCATCACACCACAGAGCTAGAAGCTTCTATTTGCTTAAAGCCGGTCAGATGGAAAAACCCAAGCGCTTCTGGTTCAACAAAATATTCATTTACTCTTACTTAAGCCTCATTGTAATGAGGTGGTACTTACGAAAACTCAGAGACTTTGAAAATCCCAAATCAAAACACTGTAAAATGTAGATGACTTATGATGAGAGATGTTGTTGTTTCATGATATTATGGAACGAGTGAAATATCCGAAAAAATTGCTAACTTTATGACATTCATTATGATGGAAATAATGCAAAGAAAAAAATAATATTATTGAAATTTTATAATAGAAGACACCTGACAGAAATGCAAGCAACGTCAAAATAATGGAAGACAATCGATAGAAAGTGAGGAAAGTGCTTAATGATGGAAAGTTAAAAATGAGTGTGTTACGTATAAATCGAAAAAACAAATATGTTAAGGCCTTCAAATTGATAAGAAAAGATTTGATCAAAAAAAAGTTTTTCAAAGCTCAAAAAGAAAAAGAAAAAAAGCAGGTATTGTATTCGATCTTCGCCTGAAGCGATTTATACCTCGGTGACGAAATAAATAATGATTTTGGTAGGTGATATATTCTAAGGTTGTTATATATGGAACAGATTGCTATAAAATACTGTGTTTCTTGAGAGATACGCTGAGTACTCGATTTAATAAATTTGTGATGTGTTGTGAGTTAAGAGGAACAGAGTTGTTAAAAATCATTCTTTGTAATAGGAGTACTGATGATATCCATAGTAATATTATTAAGTTACTTTGATAAGAATCACAGGAGACATTGAAAAGCTGCAATGATTAGAAGTTCTAAACAATAACTAACAATATTAGTTCTCGTTAAATAGTTCTATTCAATGATTTCAGATGTGTTTCATTAAGTTACAATCCTCAAACCTTTCATTGAGTGATTGAATGGCCTAAGGCATAAGATCCTTCTTCGTCTATGTGCAATGCTTTATCTCTACATGAAGTTGTATTATTTTAATAAAAGTGATATCCTTACCAGTAATGCAGCTATGAAAGTATTCGTGTTAGTGTTGTTTCATTAACAATAATAAGATTTTAGTTAAGTAATAAGTCATTGAGAGGTTCTAAACAATAACTAACAATACTTATCGACAGTAGTAATAAAACTAATAGTAACAATAACATAAACAGTAAAGAAAAATTGTAACGATAATCATAATGGTAGTAGCACAAATATAAGCGACGACATTGATATGCTAATTTGAATGATGTCACGCATACGTTTCCCTCATAATATCGATGCAGTGATAGGATGTGAGTCGACGTCAATTTCAGATGATCAGTTCTTACCGTAATACTTCTGTTTACCCTTCTTGGTTGTTCTCATAGCTGATGGTTTAATGCCTAGACGTGTTCTGCATGAACCAATAATAATTGAATAAAATTAAATAATAAAAAGTTCAGCGTGTAAATAATTAGTGAAACCACTATTATACAGCTTTAAGTATTTTTCTCTTATCTAAAAAGCACATAAAACTTCGCAAAACATTAGCTTTAAAGAAATCTGCTATTCACGCATACAATGAAATAATGTTAATAATAATGTTA
>KN716485.1:3958-22168 GCA_000816705.1 Dictyocaulus viviparus | reverse complement strand
AATAATAATAATAATAATAATAATCTAATAAGTAATATGAGTGACTATGCACTCAGTTTTCGCATTTATTGATTAGTCATTAAAAAAAAAACCATGAAAGAAGAAAATTTTTAAAATGACCGCATTCCGCGATGCTTATAAGTGATTGAAACTCATTAAAATCAATCATACTAAGTAACAAAACTATTGAAGAAGCAGAATTTTGGATGGCATGGATCTTCTGATCTATGATCAAGTTACTCAGCAAAACATTTCAATGGTCATTCATGACGTTTCAGCGCATCTTTCCAAAAGCTGAGGCTCCTTCGTATGTTCAACATGGCGAAATCATTAAACGTGATCACTTTATGGAGTCAAGAATCGACGTCTTTGTTATTTTTGTGGCAAGAATCTACCTAAATAAAGTTTGAGATGGATTTCCTACAGTGTAACATCGAGGGTTAGTTATTTGATATGATTAAAACTACTTTTATTGCGCTTATGAGGTACTGTTCTTTCTTAATTATTGTGAAGTCAGACAGAAGCATACAATATTCAAGCACAAACAAAGTAGTAAACAGAAAGAAAAAACATCCTTATACAAATGCTCATAATTCACCACATAAATCGGTAAAGAGTACATGATAACTAACTGATAAGCGTATCAGGTCATCAGCATGATATTCCATCACACCACGACTAACAAAGTAGTAAAAATCGATCGATTTGTTCAACAAAAGAGTTTTTTTTTGCTGATTTTCTTCTGAATGCTGATCGGAAACAGGTTTACCGAATAAGATAGCAAGAAAAAATCGCATGAATTCGTTCTATTTGCACCTGTTCCACCTCCATCTAATCACGTCGATGACATAGCTTTGATGTACAGGTTTTCTCGCATTCTTCATCGACCATTGATGATAACGTTCTACTATTTCATTCAATCTCATAAAATTATCATTGATATAGCTGTTAAGATGATAACGCTATAAATACAATGAAGTAAATCGGATTGTAGCATCTGTCGAAAAGTGAATAGATTACTTTGATTTTATACTTTAGAGTTATTGATTACAATAACGACGACTATGATCAATAACTCTATGAATTCATCAAGCTTCAAATCAAAGCACAATGAACAATGCTGTCTTGAGGAGGAAATCTACGTATATAAGCTGATTGGAAATCAACACTATCCAAATATTTTAGTTCAACTACATGAAATTATGAAATTAATGATTCCATTCCTCGATACAAATAAAGAAAAAGCTAGGTTTCCAGAAAACAGAACAGAAAGAAAAGTAGCTCAGAACAGATACACAGCCAAAAATGTTGTTGAATGGTTTTCATGAATGAAAAGAGTATAGGGATGGAAAAAAAAAACTGAATGATGTTTACAAACGCTTACGGAAATCGAGTAGGTGAAATTTATAGTGAACAGCACTGACATGTCCAGTTTCTATCTAGAATAACCTTTATGTATGTTTATTTATGTACTGAATGTAGAATACGATTTTCTCGTCACATTCTGAAGCTGAACAACGATGGTTTAGAAATTTGACGAAGAAAAGTATTTACTAGTTTTTTTTCACCTTAATTTATTATAATTTCAGAGGATAAAAAGCTTGAATTAATGTTATAATCTTTTACAACTCATTCCTATAGATAATATGGTTTGAGCTAATTTTTTCTTTTGTTTGTTTGTTATTTTCAAGGAGCTAACATTTTAAAAAGATTCGCACTTAACGACATTGTTCGATGAATAGTACTGAGAAAAAGAAAACTTTCTTCCTTTCACTTCATTATAAAGCTTTAATTTGATTCTTTTCAATTTTAGATATAAATTATCATAATTGTACGTTTTTTGTAAGGAGACTGTAGTATGGTTATGTGGTGAGGAATGAGTTTCGAGGTTTTGTAATAGTGAGGAGAAAATCCGTTTATTGACAAACCGTTTTCTTAACTCATAGCGATGTTCGTGTAGCATTAAAGTATATTTTTATCAAATCAACTTAGTGTTTGAAGAATAAAGTCTTAAGCAATTCATTCTACCAAAGAAGAAAGCCGAAAAAAAAAAGCAATCTCATCAATTCAATTTGAATTTCTCATCAAACTTTAGTGAGTTTTTTTTTTCCTCCCTAACAAAGTAGAAAACATTGAAGATTTCAAACAATACAACAATTTTTTTTTATTTTTATACTTATTCAAGTTTTCTTTTTCGTTCACATTAACATAGAAGATTAACGAAATATTTATGCAAGTGATTATCGATCATATCAAAATCTTTAATGCGTTTAATTGTTATTAATACAAATTGTAGTGAAGAAAAAAATATTTGTTATTAAGTTGATGTCATTTTATTTCTTAAGTTGTTTTTTCCTTGTGCTTTTACTAATTTGTTAATACGCCACACCAATGCTGACGAGTGCAATTTGGATTTGTGAGGATGACATGCATTGCAGCAACATCGACTATGAGGTAAAGTCTTACACTTTCATTCCAACCTCCTACATTCAATCGAAAACGTTTCGTTTCTTTAGAAATTCAAATGTCTCAAATGTTCTTTAATGATATTTCTTCTTAACAACTTCTGAATGATAACGTTTATGGTGTTTTTGACGTAAATAAAATGTTGTTGTTGTTCTTAAGCTTGTTCACTCCATACCAGCTTTTTTCTTCCTTCTACGAAAAACCTCATTCTCATCCTTGAACTCCTTTTTTTTTCAATTAAAATATAATAACTATCAATGTTTAAACACAATACTGAGCAGCATATGGTCGCTTCATTAGAACGCTTTATTCAAATTCGAATTTTTAATATAGTAAGCTTAATGGTTGTTCTACGATGAAATTCAACAGGAATAAATGCCATATTTTACCATGCTGTTTCAATCGAATATTAAGACATCCTATTTTTATCTATAATGATAGTTTTTTTTTATGAGTCAAAAGTCAGGTTGAAAAAGTGAGGTAGAAATGTTGCTTTATGTATAAAATTTTATGCCGAAATATTAAATGAAACCGTCTCATTTGACAATTTGATAACCTTTTTCCCTCAAAACAGTACTCCTAATGATTTAGAAGAAGGCTCGAATTGTTTTATCATGTACTCAAATATCTATGATTTCTATAAAGTTTTGACAGACAGATGTTTATTTCTATGGATAGTTTTGGATTCATCTAAGATAAGCGATGTTAAAAAGTTTGTAATACTCACATCGGGTTTATATGTGGTACTAATATAAAATTATCTATAATTATGCATGATTGTAAGCGAAAATCAGAACCACAGGCGGGACCCGAGCTTTCACTTAAAGATATGAGGTCTTCCGTGATTATCAATTGCACTAGCGAGGCTCTTGCTCTACGACCATTCAATGCTTCACTTATAGTAAGTGGGTATCTTATCAGCACTCACCCGTTATTGGATACGATCCGGCGAGCCAACCTCGGCACTGCATCCATTATTCGCTAAATTATTTAGTAGCTCAAAAAAACTTTTTGAGAGGAAAATATTACCAAGATCATCTTAGTGATTCTATGGGAACGGATGCTGAGATAATTAAACATTGTTTTATTGTGGTTTAGAAATCATTTAGTTACATAATGTTTTTTTTTCTTTCATGGATGCTATAAAGTCAATTTGTTTGGTGTTTTTAATGACCTTGTTGGTTTAATGATGACTTTAAGCTTTCAAACTCCATTGAAACTGTCTCATTAGCCTCCCAACGCACCATCTGTCTTCGAAAACTTAGTTGAACGTGAAAATGAAAACCGTATTTTTGAATAGAATGTGTTCTCAATAATTTTGTTTTGTGATTGTTTTAGAAATAATCCTTTAAGCTCGTATTACACCAAAATACATTTATAAGCTTATTTTGAGTTTCGTAGGTCACGTAAATATTTCTTTCTGAGTTTTTAGATTACGTTTTGCCTCTAGCATTAGTATAAGTCGGTTTTATGCTGCATTGTATTTGCAAGAGGTAAATCTTCGTAAGATTGTTGATAAATGATGCATTTGATTCTATTCAAAATTCTTAGTAAAGATTATAGCACAACTTATTCAACAAGCACGAGTTTCGAAGAATTCATTAGAGCGGTATTCTATTCTGTTTGAAGAATTTCATAAGTGCATTTTAAAAGTGCATGTGAGATGGTGCCTCATGTAATATGGTGTGAGTGAAATATTAGGAAAAATTTCATTGATCTTCTCATTAATGCTGAGTACTCTGCAGCATATTCTTAAGAGATAGTGCTATTTATCAATAATCCTCAGTCAGTAGTTGTTGTAAAAGCTAACACTGAAACTTGTTATTATAATGGTCATTTGTAAGCATCTAATGTAGGCGCCGACAATTTACAGCACGAAACAAAAAAACACTTTAACTTTTGCAATTCAACACGATATCGTGAAAGTAATTGATAACGATTTTCCTCTATACAATGACTTGAGGATAATCATTGCAAGTTAACACTTCTTCAATGTTTTCCATATTTTACCTTACACAATAAAAATGTATTCACTCATTTGCTCGTGAGGTAGTGTAATCAGTATCTTATTGGTACCTTTCGACTGACGACTACTCTAAATATTTGCTTAAAAAAGTGTCATAGTGAGAAAATGCTAAGCAATTTTTTTCACTAAGTTTTGAGGTCGCTTCATAATCACATCATCTAATTTCTTAGCATTTTCTCGTCGTTAAATTTCCTGTATTGCCAATTCTTATTGGTATTATTAATTTCGATTGACTTGCTCATATTTCAATGAAACGTTTATTATATGATACCTTTTGTTGATTATGAAAACTATTCTACTATAAGCAACAAATTAATTTGCCTCATGAGAATCGCTGTAGTGACTGAAAATTCAGGTCACCCTCAACGTCTTAGAAGTAAGCCTCGTTCCAACGTTGTCGCTGCCTTACTGCTTTTTGCTTGACAGCTGCTTCGTTATTGGTGAAAAAAAAGAACAGTTAATGAGTAAGAAGAAACTACAGATACTGCCATTCTGATCATATGCTAATCATAATCCAGAAAAAGTTTCTGAGTGCTATCAGATACTGGATACTTTCGATGAAATCCTCGAGTGATCAGTTTAAATTCACGTTCAACCTTTAGGAAACGAAACAAATTCGATCGATGATCGTCAAAGAATAAAATGAAAATACTATAAAGGAAGAGCCAGAAATTTTTTAACTGTTCTTATGCTTACTAAACATTCTGTTAAGACCAGAAACTCAATTTTCTTGGAAAAATCCTGATTATTAGGTTTCATAAATTTTAATGTCTAAATTTTCTTTTAATAAAATTTTCATTTTCTTCTAAGTCGAGTTTGGAAAAAAGGTTTTGATGTATGAAGATCTTTATTAAGAAAGAATAGCCAATATTAGAGTTTTGTCGAACTTAAATCGAATGAATGAACAAAAGTTGAACAAACGTGAAAAGACGTACTGGATGTGCACAAAGTAGATGTACTGCTCTTGTATATCGTCGTATGAATAAGGTCATATAAGAAAATTTAACAAACTGAGAAACTCAAATGATTCAGTTCAATGCCTTCCTGTGCGTACTATTCGTTGAATTTCTCGAAGAACTCTGCAGATAAATGAATTAAAGTCGGTCTTTTTTTTTATATAATGAATACCATTCATTTAGGGTTGTTTCCTTTTCCTCATATGCCACCTTGTGTTTGACATGGTTCTCAAACCATGCAAAGTTCCGCACTTGTTTCTTTTAGATGCAGCTGTTGTCTGTGACTATCGTAGATGATTAAGCTGCGAAATTTCATTTCGTAGCTCATTCATTAATCGTTTTTACCAGCTAAATTCTCTCCCATATAACTTTGCTATGTGCTTACAGCTTTCTGTAGACAAAAGTGTTGGTCACGTTCAGAAAGAACTACCGTAGTTGCGTGCATCAATTCAGCACCTCTGTCCACTAAGACATTTCCATCAGTACCATGAATCATCCCGGTGATTATATGTAATATGATATGAATTCGATCAAAAGAACGAGTCTATTAGATAAAGAAATTGGCTGGTATTAAATGAAATATTTCTGTTCCATTAAGTGATTCATTAAATCATGGATAACCACTACCTGTAATGTCAACTTCTTTCCAATCCTTAAGAAAATTATCTAACATAATCATTTCTTATATAGATCAACTTTTTTGCCTCTAAAAAGGGATTCATTGATGTAAACATGCGAAAATAAACAATAGAGCAAGAAAAAATACCGTATTTGCTAACCCTAATAAGAACGAGAGAAAAAATCCAGCTTACTTTGATTCGTTCTAGGTTCACTTTCATGAAATTGTTTTCATGTTGTGTTTATTTAGACAACAACACAACTCGACTATAAAGATTAGAAAACAGTTAAATAATCGCTACCTCACCAAAATGAGTGACTGTTTAGAAGAAATTCTCCAGAATGCTAACCATAGACAATTGGTTGTCGAACTTTTTCTATAGCTAAGTGAAAACATCGCTCAAATCGTTTTCATATCGTTTTCCTTCATAGTTAATTTGCTTTAAAAAACTTTTATTTATACGTTTAATTTTTTGAATAATTTCACCTTCACTAATGGGAAAAAGCAATAGCAAATCAGCAAAGGAATGTGAAAAGGATACGAATAAAAATACAAAACGAAAGAAGGTTTGCAAAAAACTGACCTCTGAGGAAATAGCAGAACTCGTGGAGAAGACATACTGTATATTTTATGTCAATTATTCTTTAAGTATTCGAAAATATTGCATCGTGAGGAATTTTCAGTTTCAAAAAAGGAGTTGAAAAAGTGGTATAAGGATTTCGTTCGCGACTGCCCTACTGGTGAATTGAAAATGGAAGAATTTCAAAATATTTATAAGCAATTTTTTCCGAATGGAGATCCCGTCAAATTTGCTGCTTTTGTTTTCAATGTGTTTGATTGCAACGGAGTGAGTCATTTTCCTTCTTCTTTTTTTTTCACCCCAAAATTCGATTTATTGCATCGGAATAAGTTTTTTAAATCCACGTAGAATTGTGCAAGAGAAAAAAGCGGTCCTTCTTTTCATTTTTATTCTTAACAACCTTTTTTTTTGCATTTTTTATGGTATACTGTAAGAACTGCTGTCAAATAAAGAATGAGTTACAAAATACAAAATAAAAAATGTGTTAACTCAAATGATTCAGTTCAATGCTTTTTTGTGCTTAGGCTTAATTGTGTGTAAAAGAACATATCTTTCAAAATCACCTACGAGAATGAAGCCGTGAACACAAAAAAGCGTTCACTTACAGTACTCATCGGTCTAAGTTTTTAACGAAAAGGTTTGAAGAAAAATTGTAGGAACTTTTCATTGACAGATTATATTAGGCTTGCTAAATTTCAGGTTGAATAAAAAATTCGCAAGAAATTTTAATATTTTAGTCAATTATGCTGTCACTCACTGAAATTATGTGATGCTCAACGAATAATTAACGTTTTTCAGAGTTTCTTTCACTTATGCGATGAGTATCATGATATTCTATAACGATATTAAGAGATGAGTGCCAATCACGTATCACTACTAGAAAATTAGTGAAGCATTCAGTAAACAAAAAACCTCACTAGTGCCATTGATATCATATCGAACCGGAACTCTTTAAGAAATAGGATTGAGTGCCACTTGACATTCCAATATTTGTGATTGATATAAGCTGTGTATGATTTTGTTTTTTTCTACCCTGGATGGCTTTACAGACCTCCAGTCGAATTGCATCTGCCCACGAGCATAAAAATCTGTTCATCAGCTGTTAAACTGATATGACAGAACAGGAATATCTTAAAAATCTTCTTACATTCTCTTCTAATAATAAATTTAGGATGGATATATTTCATTTCGAGAGTTCATTGCCGCTTTGTCAATAACCTCACGAGGAACATTGGACGAAAAACTAGATTGTCAGTTTTCAGCTTCGTCATAAATAACTATAAAGCTTTTTTTCAGAATATTTTTTAAAATAAAGTTAGTTTGGAATGAATAACAGAATAAAGAAGTTACTCAATAGAAATTTGAAAAAAAAATGACGTTGAAAATGATGACGTGATTACTTGCATTTTCAGTCTGTTTTTATACCATGCCAGGTTTTCCTGCTGACTAACTCAGTACTGTAGAAAAATTTTTAGGACATTTTAGATCATTAAGACTCTGATTGATTCTAGCTTTAATAGGTGCTTCTTTAATTCTAGGGGCTTTCTCCCTTTATGATGTCGATAAGGATGGATATATCACTAAAGAAGAAATGATCGATATTGTTCAAGCAATTTATAGTATGATAGGAAATGTACGAGAGCCAACGAAGGATGAGGATATTCCATCAAAGCGCGTTGACAAAATCTTCATGAATATGGATAAGGTAATTCGTGATAAATATAGTGCAAAAATTTCTTATGTGCTTATAAATATTGATATGCGATTTGGAATCGCTTTACAAATAAGAACTTTATTATTCAATGGAGGTCCAGTAGAGGAGGTGCCACTGCGACATGCCGGCCCGAATCAAATCGCGGCCGCCTCCCAAGCCAATCAAGCTCTTCGTCCCTCCGGAGACTGTAAATTCGTACCAGAGAAATCTGAGTGAGATAACTAGCACTGATTTGGTGAAGAGCGCTGCAAATCAAGTCCTGTATGTACCAGGCTCGTATTTAACCACCTCCACGATATTCCGTTGAACATATCACTTTTCATTACAAAGTAAAAACAGCGAATGACATTGAAATTTAGCAATTTTTTGGTATTCCTTTCTATTGCGCTTGGAATTCCTTTTATTATATACAATACAATTCAATATTAGTAAACTATGACTTCTTTGAGCTTTCAAAATTCGCCAACTTTATTAATTAATGATTTTAAGATGTGAAAAAATTTAGAGGAAATACGCTGTACTCCAAAGACCTGATTTATTATAGCATGAATTGTAAACTAAGCTTTTATGCGCTTATAAGCTCGACAAATCCTCACTCACATCTATAATGAGTAAAAATTGTTCTCTGCTTTTCTCCTTCTCACGTGATTAATTTTCCCTCAAAAGAAATCATATGCTGTCAAATAATGTGAATGTGCCGTAGTCCAGTGCTTTACAGTACTGCTGGATCGATAATGTTCAATGTTTCTTATTTATCATCGTTTTCAATTCGATAATCTCCAAGTCATTGAGAGGTTCTTTTGCATTGGGCTAACATTACAAGCCTAAATAGTTTATAATGATAATTTTTCAGCTTTTGAGTCTTTCATTACCTTTACATATTTAAGCTTTATCATAGAGACGAAAGGTATACATTAATTGTAAGTAGTAACCGCGATCATAATATAGAGCTTGTATGATCAAGAATTCAAAATCGAAATTCAGAATGTTGACGGCCGACTGACGCGAGAGGAATTCAAAGAGGGCTCAAAAGCTGATCCATGGATTGTTAAGGCTCTTTCTTCTGAAATTTCCAGCTTATAGCCGCAACACTATATGGAAGGTACCAGTCAACATCGTTTTTGCATTTCTAAATAAATTTCAAGTCGTACCAATTATGAAAATGTTACGTTGTAGAAATCAGTTTGCTAATCAAAACGATGCTATTCTAAACGGTAGCATTGTAGATCGGTTATTCGGAAAAAGATCTGCATACTTCAAGAAAAAAAGAAGAAATTTCTTTCTATGTTAGAAAATCATTTAGTAGAAATTCCAGCATGACGTCACACTATCGCCTATCGTATTCGTTTTAATCGTCATTTATTTTGCTTGTCATATATTCTCTGGATGAATTTGGATCGACAAAACGTTTATTGATATTCGGCTCCCGTACACATCGTCGACGTTCTAGTTGCCGAATTTTCCCGATGTCAACCAATACTTTTTCTAACAGTAGAAGAACAGTAGCAACAGTTTTCTAACAGTAGATCGTAGTACAACAGCATTTCGTCCGTTATAGTTTTATGATTTTTAAATATTTACAAATAAATCGGGCTTGTTATTGATTTTATTGACATTTGAAGTGAATCTTCACTGATTTCTCTCTTCTAGATGGCTAAGTAGAGAATTCTTTTGTTTCAGTGAATAGTGAATAGTGCTGTATTTGAATAACGCTACTGATGATTTCTCTTTGAATTGCAGATTAGAAATTGTAGTGTTTTATGATCAATGTCTCAATAATTTTTCAAAGATATCATACATTCGAATAAAGAGAACATGAGATTTGACACCTGATACTCATTTGGACGAGTTACGTGGCGCAAAATTCTGAGAATCTGCAACACAGATGTGTTATCTCAATTTCGACTTCTTAACCTCAACTTAAGAAAGCCCCTCATTATGAAAGCGCATGTGAAACCTTTTGTAAACAAATTGCTCTACATGCTGTACGGACACAACTCTATAATTGACGTAGCCGAAAATTTCACAAAAATTGAATGATGCCTCTGAAGCACAACATTGCGTTTCATTATGTTGTACAATTAAAACTAATCTAAAATTCACTGATAGAGGATGCTGTTAATTATTTTAAATTCAATCACAACTCCTCCTCCATTCTATACGTAGAGCTCTATGCTAAAGACTAAATGTTATGAAATAGCTGACTAGTTGAAATATCCAAAATTATAGCAGGAGTCTTCTTTATTTCGCATATTGAGACTTCATTTTCAAGCATACTGTATGATACCGCAAACTAGATGACTCAATGAGCAACGTAACATTTGATCATTCTATTTATTTTCTACTACGATAGATTATAATGATTTTGCTCTTATTTACGAGTGAAGATAAGATATGATAAGCCTTGGCGCTGATCAATTCTTTGTGGCGGGATGCGCTAACGCATTCGCGTTGAACGTGATATCGTGGAGGTGGTTGAATGTGTGCCTAGTCTATACAGTGACTTGAGTTAACCAGTCTTCATCAAGTCAGAGCCAGTACCTTACCCAGATTTCTCTGGTATCAATTAAACGACGTCAGGAGATGGCAGGCTTTGTAGGCCTGGGAGGCGGTCTCGAACTGATTTAGGCTGGCGTGTCACCATGGCGCATCAACCACTGCTCCCATGATGTTGAGTTAATCACAAAAATTGAAACCTCAGGCGAGGCTGGCATCCGTATCTGCAGTCCGGTCCGTTATGCTATCTATAAGCACTACTGAATACCTTGTTTTACAACCATTCAATGCTTTATTTATCAGTTTATAACCTACCACAGTTTATATAAAAGGAATAAGATGGCTATGGAAGATTATACAACGTTTTATTCCGTAATTATCAACCTAACTGGATGCAATACCGATATTACTGGTCGTACCCGTTCACCTGTTAAAGGTATCCAATACAATGTCGTTAATGTTGCTCGACCGATTCTTTCCACATCGGAACGCTAGGTGATTGGTACCAGAACTGCAGCACGATTGCGCACTTTTTCATGAGCCCCTTTTTATGCCAATAGAAAAAGGAGTTTAGCAAAATTCCATGTTGCCGAAACTGTTCACTGCTGTATTTTATTGCATAACGAAATCACTCGATCGAAATTTAGAAGGCATACGTATCAATGGAAAATTAATATCGAATCCATACTTCGCCGATGAGATCGAAGATCCAGTTCATGAGTGATGCAAAGGACAATCGAAAGGGCTGTATGGGTCTCTTGCTATATAGATCGACAGTTACGCGTATTTTCGATGTCTAGTGATCACAGATAGCAGCATGAAGCAGTAATTAAACAGAATAAGGAGAGCAGTATGGGTTATATTGGTGGAACTCTCTTAGAAATTGTAGAACAACTAAGCAACCCATGGCTGTGCACTCATTTCTTCCAAATCAAATTTCTCATAGCGCTTTTCTATGCGGCAGAAACGTCGAGTAATGCTCCAAACACGCTGAGAAAACTGCACACTATCTACATTCAAAACTTTGAGTTTTGAAATGAATCTCATAGTGAAGATTGATAAGAATATACTTTGATAGCGAAACACAAATGGGTTGGTTCTATAATAAGAAAAACAGACGACAGTTGACAAAAGGTAGAATGGAATGAGCTACATGTGAATGCAGACATTTTCTTAGAACCTTCTGCTAACAATGAGCAAAGGTTTTCGCGCGTAATACCAAATGAAATCCGCAAATACATACGAAATGAAGATGAAGAAACAGGGATTGCATAGTTCATTTTGTTTGAAGAAGACCAGGGCGTGAGAAAAATGAGTGAAAACATGTCAGAACCTAGAATATCATCAACAGAGAGATGCTATCCATATATTTAAGCAAGTAGGTACTTACGTCGTATGAGCATCATATTCCTTTTTTGGCAAATCGAATTGTTTCACCACAATGAGTAGGGTCAGCTAAAATTCTACTTCGTATTTCGTTCTTGTGAGTTCCGACCTGCCCCTCTGTTATTGAATTTTATGAATCAAAACATAAGCTGGAAGCTAATACAGAAGATTATAAGTGTTTACCTGTCTCAAAAACTACCAGGTGAGTTATAAAATAAGAGTTTCTGTCGGAAATTTTAATTGAACTCACAGCGCACTTGTACAATGGGAATTACGCTCTGTGAAAGTTGGGAAATGTATCCTGAAGTGATTAAAAATATTTATTTCTGTTACTACTTTTGTATTTATCTCGTTAGTTGCATAAATAAAGTGATTTATCGACTATAAGAATGCTAAATTTATCTTTGAAATACAAAATACTGAGACCACCTAAAACACATCATTTGTTCTTCCGAGAAACCTGGAGCTTTGCAAATTCTTCCTGTTATTTTAACTCGTCACTCGATGGTGTTGTTTTAAACAAAATCTTATTGATCAAAAATTGTAATCAGAAGGTTCCTGTAGCTTCGTGTTAAAACTAGGTGCTGAACAAATTATTTATCAAAATTCAATAAGTTGGTTTTTCTCAATGTTTTTGGTCATTTTTTTTTGCCGATCGATGAAACGCCACGTGTTCTTCACCTACCGTATCCTTTGCAAATACAACCTCAACAGCTGCGTTGGTGATGTGTAATTCGATTTCTGTGCCGATATAAGAAATTTCTACGACTTTGATTTTCACACACTAAAAAAAAATTTGATCGTTCCAATATTAGCCATATTACGTATCGAAGCTTCTTCTAAGATACTCATATCCCTCAAGTAAGCAACTGTTTTAGTTTCTTACGAGCAGCTTCATAAAGTTTAATTCGACATATATTTTTTTAAGCCGCCGATTTTAAATTATACTCTATACATTTAAAAATATTAAATTGCTTTCAATATACTACATTGTAGGGGATAACTCACAAAATTGCTGTTTACCATAATATACGAATTACGTAACTCCTCATTTGCACCGTGTCAACGATTGTAAGCTTTCCTAAGAATCAAATTAAATATAGAAATAATGTAACATAATAAATATAGTGAAGTAAAATAGAACCAAAATTTTGTAAAATTCATAACATTTCAGCTATAAGCTAGATTAGTGATGTGTTGCTGAAGTGCAGTTCAATTTAGGACTTTAATTTTCAGGCAGGTTTTTTTACCTCAAATTTCTAGACAAAGCTTTTTACTATTAACATTGAAATTTTGTTCTACCTTTTTTTCTACTAGGGTGGAAAAATTGCAAATCGGTTGAGTTCATCATAAGAAAAACTCTTTCTTCATACAAAATTTGAATGCTAGTAATTTTTGAATCTGGCCAAATAAAACAATGAATCAAACCTATTCTGAAGCCGTTGTCGTATAAGATTGAGTCCAATCTTTGTGTACGATTAAGTGATAAATTAAAAACTCTTGTGAGTTCTTTTTTTTACTCAATTTATAAATACACTTATATTTCTGTATATGATTCTACAGATTTTGATATTTTGACAGCATTCAGTGAGGATGTTCCTTTTATCGTAATTATTTCTATGACATCTGCATTGATGGTGATATCAAATTGCATTTTTATCATTTTTGACTCACATTTATCATTTGATTTGCCTCATATTATCAAATGTGTTCATAGCAATTTGAACACGCAGATAACAAAATTGTTATTGACAATAAAACAGTGAGTTAACTGAGGTCTATTTTTGGTGAACGGTAAACATTGATGCTTCTCGTCAAGGTGGCAATCAATTTTTCAAAACATTACATTCTTAATTTTAAGCTTAATTAATCATGGTTTGAATAAACATTATAGTTTTTGACTTGGAATTTCTTCAAATATCCTATAGTTCCTTTTTGCACGATGCAGCAGCTGAGTTTTTTTCTCTTCGAAAAGCATCTTTTGAAAAAAAAAATTATTATTCATCAAAGTGATGTCGTCCTTACTTCATTGGTGAAATGTTTTGACTCAAAGCAGCCGTCGACCAATGAAAAGACTACTTAACTCAAAATTCCACAATTCAACGGGATTTTAACGTTTGAGTCGAATTATCACAATAACTCTGAGGATCGAAATATCACAGAAATGTTAATCGTACAAAAAACCACAACACTTACATGAACCGCTCCTTCCGAAACTGTTTAGTTTGTCACTAGCTAGTTTTGAATCGTGTTTTAATATTTGTAAAACATATTAATTTATTAGACTTCTAATCTTGAAATATGAATGAATAAGAGCGATTCATTGCAGAATGCTAAGCTAGTATTCTTTTTACCCGATGATACATCTGCTTTAAGGATTTGACTCGTTCGTTCTTCATTTACATACAGATGCGTCAATACCTTGTTTTTTTTTCTTGCTGTTATTTTTCGATGGAGAAGTCGTCGTAGTCGTACTTTCTATCAGTCTTGTCCCACTCGATGTTGATTTGCCTGATGTTCTATCGTCTTTCATTCTTCAGAATGTAATTTATTTTATTCTTGGATTGCATGTTTGACGTTTCACATTTATAATTATTCACTATTAGTGAATACTGCCAGACATAAATCGAATTCAATGGACTTGAATCATTTTAGTGCGAGAGAAATTGAATGTAATCTTTG
Source organism: Dictyocaulus viviparus (assembly GCA_000816705.1). Classification (NCBI taxonomy): domain Eukaryota; kingdom Metazoa; phylum Nematoda; class Chromadorea; order Rhabditida; family Metastrongylidae; genus Dictyocaulus; species Dictyocaulus viviparus. The sequence goes on along the minus strand of KN716485.1, from coordinate 7,243 downwards.
TTCAAAGTTGTCTAATTGTAGACAACAAATTTTTGAAATAGATATTCATTACAATAATTTCATATGAAGAATAGAGATGAGGTAACAAGCTGTATTGATTACGGTAAGTGTACTGTTTAGCATAACAGCTGATTACACACCATAAAAAGCGAGTTATAAATATTATGCATAGTGAAACTGTAAGAAATTATCTGCAAAGCTGCTCAAATACAAATCTATCGATTACCGAAGTGAATTTTTTTTGTTTGATCTTGTTTTCAATTCTTCTCTAAGGTAATTCGTATAAGCGTAAACGTTAAATGTACACGAATCACAATTTGTAGAGAAACGATAGTGAAGGTAAATAGAAAACATCATAAGTAACTATTAATAAGCACGTTATCGAAAGCTTATCACTTCAAGGTGGATAAATAGTCTTCTGCATGCAGAATATCAACCTCATCTTAAGAACGTGGAAAAATTTCCATTAATATTCTCGTTGAACGCACAAATATATGATGGAACAAAGAACTGGAGCTACAGTACACCGCAGAATGAGGTTGGTTATGTTACGGAGATATTAGAGACATTCGTCAGCAGTACTAGTTTCATTGGTCTATCTTTGCAACGAACGGAATTCATCGGATTACTGTTTTTTTTTTCGATTTTCCCGTTCTTAATGCAATTCAATTTCTATAACGGCCAATAATAACATATAAATTAGGATGGTTATGTACTGAATGCCTGAAGGAAAGTCGATTCAAAAAGTTCACGTGCGAAACGAATTAAGCACTGATTGATAACAATACACTTGACGTTTTCTATATGATGTTAATTTTAAATGTTTTCATTCCGATTTTTTTTTTCCAATCACATAATTTCCGTCACCGCTAATAGATAAAGCTATATCAGAGATCATTTTCTAGCATGTCCATAATTAAAATTACTTAGTTTGTAACTGCGACTAACGTCTGAAATATGCTACACCCTTTCAAATAGGTAAAGCACCGTGGATTATAAATGTCGAATAATTTTTTTTGTTGGTTTTTTTTGACCATTCTGTTAGTGAATAATATTTTCTATGTTCTTTTCTAACAGCATTGTTTATGAGGTCCTATTTTTTCTCAAAGAACAAAAATATGAGGCAAAAAGAAAACAGTTACATCTTTAAAGATGCAACCGATCACTCTACGCTTTTGATTGTCATCGTTTTTCGTTCAGTTAGCTGGTAAGAAATGTTCTTACAATTTATCTTCTACTGTGTTCAACCGCCTGGTTGTGGTTCTGGATTTCTCTTTGAGGTTGTTCACTTCATACCTTCCTTACAAATAACTGCTCGGACGTAGGCGTTTTTTTTATTTCAAGAAAAAAATCCTTCAATTGTCACACAATGAAGAAACGACGAAAATTATGAATATATATCATATTTTATTGATGGTTAGTACTTTTGTCGCTATTAACAGCAACCTGATAAATTTCTTCAATCTACTTTCCAAAACGAAGAACACCTGGAACGCTCTTCTTGTCAAGAAGTTCAATTGGAAGTACATCATACGTTGATCGTTCGCCAAATCTAAATTGAATAGTTCGAAATTTACTGAAGATGAAATAAAAGTTGAAGTTCTGCCAATTTCAATGGCCTCATCAAACCAAGTAAACACACCTTTTGCCGAAACGAAGCATACCAGGTACGGCCCTTTTACCGAATCTATAAAAAGGAGCAAATGGAAATTCTTCAAAGCAACAAGGATTGGTAAAATAAGTATATTCTGTTTATTGGCTGCATTCTGCTTTTACAAATATGCCAGTTCTCAAATTACTTTCAGTGAATTCTTAATGAATACTGGTAGGAAGCGTCAAGCTCTCTAACTTAACAGTTGAAGATATTAACAACTGAGAGAATGATGTAGATTTTTTTTGTTCATATTTATGATATTCGGAAGAAATATGTATAGGAAAGTTAATACATCAAATTCTTCCAGCACCTTTTCTCTCAAGAATAACTTCCAGGGATCATAAGAGATTAATGTATAATTTTAGCGGTGCTTTACCCTCATTCCAAATTCAGCTTCAATTCAACAACTTGCCGATGTGAATGCATCTCAAAGTAGTAAACATTTGGGGAAAGATTTTTCGACAAGATTTCCATTTGGAACTCATTCAGTAGAGGTTTTTCGAGATCTATCAACAAATTTAGGTGAAATTATTATTATTGCTACTATTATTATTATTATTATTATACATAAATATTTTTACTATAGAGAATTTTATAGTACAAACGATCGCCTAATGATTGATAATTGATAGCTGATTGGTAAGAAGTTATAATACTGTTGAATATAATGCTAGAAGTTGCTAACGATCACTACACAATGTAGTGTAGTGACTGCATTTTGCAGTAGAAGCTTCATGCATTACGGTAGCTTCATTTGATAGGTCGCATAATTGACGTAGACTTTTTAGGTTTTGAATAACGCTGTTACGTTGGAACGTTAGCCAACGTTTGTTTTGTATCTACAACAAACCATTGTATGAAAATCTCATATAGTTCCTAACCGAAAAACAAACAACTGTACTAAAGTCCATGATATGCTCTATGATTTTTTCGACCTATACAGTAATTTTGTGCAGGTAAAGCAGTTATCGATTGAAAAAAATCATAGAAACTTCTCTAATGAGGCAATTTTATGCTATTTTTCTTTTGTCTAAAAAATCACCTTAACACGCCAGGCATTTCTCTTTTCCCAAATCGTAAGACTCCAGGTACACTACGCTTTCCAAACCGTAAAACACCTAAAAAACACCGGTTGTTTTGCATAAATTAAAAACAGAAGTGATCAGTAGGCGTCCCTATCGAGTCACAAACCTGGCACGCTTTTTTTGTTAGCACGTTTTCCAAAACGAAGAACACCAGGAACAACTTTCTTTTCAATATCCTGACGTTTACCGAATCGAAGCACGCCAGGCATATCACCGTTAAGATCTAAAGAAGAAACGTTTTCAGAAAACAAATATTATTCGTATTACGTTTAAGCATGGCATACAAGCTTTTTAATGGTACTATCTCGGGCAGTACAACATGAATATACTTATAGAAATTTTATTTCTCTTAAGATTATTGCTCTTCTATCTTTTAATTCATCATCACCTAATCACCTAATAATTTCCTATGCAAAACATAACAGTTTATAAAAAAGTTAAACGAAAACAAAACGTATGTGCAAGCTGTAAAACAGGTAAACAGAAGCATTTCTACTTGAAAAATTTTGTGCCATGTTATCACTTTTGATAATCACGACATAATTG
>KN716484.1:102191-129824 GCA_000816705.1 Dictyocaulus viviparus | reverse complement strand
TCAAAATGATCACCATCGCTTCTAAGATTTGTGCAGGTGATTGATTTAAGAAACTAGTTAGTAAACATATTGTTTCAACTACTAATAACTCATCCTCATACATGCTTATATAGTTTGTCCTCAATAAAATATTCAGTACTTCTCCATATCCTCAATCATCTTTTCAGTACTTTCATTTCATACCCCTTTCAAACATAATTTTATCTCATTTCTTTTTTCCGACAAATGATTTAGTTTTTAGATTTTTACGTGATTCACTCAGGATGATTACGTAATTATGAGGAGAATTTGATAGAGATGAGTTCTTCAGACTGCAATTATTTATAAACCTCCAATTGTTCTGTATAGTTAACTAGCTGATGACGTTGTTTCTGTTACGGTAGAACAGTCAACGATCAATTTGAGTGTTGATCTACGTCATTCAATATATGATAATCAAGTCGTCGTTATCTGTTCTACATCATGAACTCATCCTTGATTGATATCTATCTACCAGTTAGAAGCTTTTGGCGGCGTACAGTATCTTATCCTAGAACTGTTCACACCTTTTTTCATATGACGTTTACCGATTCACTCATTCATATCCTCAGGATTTGACCATCAATGAGGAGGTTATCATTCTTCTTAGTATTTAATGACATTTAGAAGATAATTTCAAGACATGAAAGCAAATTATGACAACGATCTATTTATGCATTTCCTACTATACCGATCTGTACCTCTATTCATGATATTGAGTCAAAAATCCTCAACCTGGAAAGAAAAAAATTACTTAAAAACTCTTTTTATAATCATTTAATTATTATTACAAGAAAAAACTGCTTAAAAACTTCTTATAATTATTTCATTATTATTACTAATACTAATATAAATAGAGTTAAAATAGAAGATAGTGTATAATACGAAGAGTGTCTAATAGATAGAGGTATAATCACTTGAGGGTATATTTGGGATATTTTATGGGGGCGGTGCTTTACTGAGGGATATTTCTTTTTTTTTTCTGGGTGCTCGTTATGAAACGTGGTAGGCAAATACGACGATTTTTTTTTCGATCATTTTTTTTTCGATACTTCTCCAAAAAAATGACTTTTCTTCAAAAAGCTTGAATGACTCTCTCTTCTCAAGTCATAACTTTAATTGTTCACTTGTTGTTTTTTTTGTTTACTTGTTGTTTATTTCAGTAAAAAAAATGTCCAACGATATGCTAATGAATAATCCATCATCAACTAATCGAAAACGTCCACTTACTGATTCGACCATGGAAATGAATACACCGAAACGAGAATACTATCAACAATTTAACGCCTATCAATATATGAATATGGTAATGTATTAGCCTCATCTTATTGTTGAATCAACCGTTAAGGAAATCAAAATGAAAACAACAGCAACAACAAACAACAACGGCGACAACAACCACAGCTTTCTTCACCAGGTGCTTATCGTTTTAGATGAATCCACCACCAATGTTTCAATCTACACCGTTCACGATGCGAAACGATGAAAATCAGCCGACGTTTATGACTGGAGAGTTTTGTCAACCAGTAAGAGGAGATTTCTGAGTGATTGTTTGTTTGTTCGTTTCGAATAAACAATCGTCTAAAAATCAATTACAGTTTCAGATGCCAATGCAAATGAATAATTCATATACAACATTTAATTGTCCATCAATGAATACATCGTTAATGTCTAATACATCCAGTAATGATTCTGGAATTAGTAAGTATACAGTATGCTTCTATCCATAGAAAACCATTAAGAATACAACTAAGATCAAGCTTAACGTTAGCTTTTCCTGCTCAATGAAAGTAAACGACAATAACTAGGGCATCCATAGAAGTGAGTGAAATGCAAATATCTTAATGATCATGAAAGAATACTAACTATTGAATACCTCATTTCACTCTCTAAACTCTCATCTGATGTAGTTGAGTAAAAGCAGGTGAATACAGAAATCTAATGAAGAACATCTACTGATAGGTGAAGGCGGTAATTCATCGAGTTGCGAAAATACTCCGTCAACTTCTCAAATCGAAAAGTCAAAAACGAAAGATGATGAGGTGTTATTTCAAGTACCCAGCCGTCTGAACCATATCAGTAAGAATAAGGTGAGTCAAAAACTGAAATCGTTGAGTCTATGTTATCGATTTTTCTCCATCTTGAATTTTATCATAGTGAGTATTCATGTAAACAATGATTAATATTATTGATAAATAATCGATCAATCTAGAATCGTAGATTTTCAGTAGTTCGTTGAGTTATAGTTTCCTCTTTATCTGCTAGTATAATCACATCGAATACAAACCGATTAGAAGAAGTTCCAGTTGCAGTTCATCAACATCTCCAGAAACAATAACGATCCTTCTCATCGTTAGATTATATCTATTTTTTTATTTTATTAAAAAGCATTCATATGAGTTTTTGAAATGCTTGTTTATTATGAACTCAAATTAACAAAAAATCTACATCGAAATATGAATAAAAAGAAAAATCGTTAAAGATGTCGAGTTTAGAAATGAGGTAACGCAATCGATCGACTAATCACCTTATCAGTAAGGTCGTTTCCACAAGATCTACCGTGTAGTTTTGATCTAATAAAATTCATATTCATTGGATCATACTGTATTAGAACAACCGTACTCATTATGTGCGATTTCTTACATTCCGGAAAGAAAAGGTCTAGTCTCTAATTGAGTTACTGATCCTCGCATCTTTTTCACTCAAGTGATTTTCTGTGCTCTGAATTCCAATACTGATCAACTTCTAGGTTTTTATCAAGGATTTTTGTTAAGAAAATCAATAAGTATCTTCGAAAAAACAGAAAGCAAAAAAACCAAGCTTTCATTATTTTCATTTTGTTTACAAACAAAATAATTCAGATTGATTTTAGGTTACTTTGGCCGAATTGAAGCGTCGAATTGCTGCACCCGAATGTCTAAATAGCAGTTTTCTCGGAATTTATCTTAGATTGTCCGCGAAATTTTCAAATTCAAACGAGATTTTACTTCTATTTTTAGCATCAAATATGATTTTAATATTTACAAATATTCATAGTAGTTTTATTGATTTCTTAGAATTTCAATTATCTCTCATATTTGCATCAACAAGTACTCGTTCTTTAGGGCGAAAACAAAAGAAGTCGGTAAGGAGTTACGAGACAATCTGGCAAAACACGGAATATCATTACCATCAGGACGAAGAAAAGGAGTACAAAATACCGTATTCACTTGTCTAGTTGAAGGTTTGAATTCGTCACCGATTACGATTCACTCGTTTACGATTTGCCCTCGTTGAAGAGGAAGCAACACAACTCGGTCGCGATCTGCACACACTCGTTCAACAACACTATCCAATACGTCCACTAATTGACATGGCAACTCGAAAAACGATGAGCCATCCGGAAGAACGACGCCGAGACCTCATTGGCGCGATGTGAGTGACTATGAATATTTTCACCTCAATTAGAAAACTAAAGATTTACCTAACTGTATTGTGATGAGGTGCAATTATTGTAGCAATTGATTGTATAACTACAATAATATAATAGCAAGAATAAAAATAGAAAGGAAATATTATAAAAATTAAACCTACAATAAAAATAATAGTTTCGATTTGGTTCAGATATCTCTTTAGTAAATTTTGTCGAAAACTGAGATTGAATGCAAAATTTCTAACTCACTTTTGAGGTTAACTGATGTGATATGATGAAAGCTGTGCAGATTTGATACTGACTTTTCCCGAAATATATTTTGAACAAATTTATTCCAACGCACAGAAAACTTTTGTTTTATTAAAGAAGTTTTTTAGAGTTCTTAAAACTACTATAGAAAAAATTACTTGGCACCTCATTTTTCAGGATATTTGCATAGGAAAACAGCGCTATCGTAACTATATCACCTATATTGTATTAATGTTTCTAAGTATCACCGATTTTCTACGATAAACAGTCTATTGTTGTATATTTATTGGATAGATCACTATCGTCGTGCAACTGAATCACTGCAGAAACGATCGCGGTACATTCACTCCTCAATAGTGGACCTCCATAAATAAACATAACAAACAACTAGAACAAATAAACTAAATAAGCACATACGCATGCGTCCAGCTTTTGTATTAGACTGCTTTATGTATCAAAAAGAGAGTCAAGTTGAAGTTTGGCACTCATCAATATCTATGGGACACGTCACGCGGTCATCATCGTCATAAAATATTGAGGATTCAATACGAGTACGCAATCAAATTGTAACAGTTATCCTTTATGATATCATTGCTGCTTACTAACCCTCTTAGATTACCCCGATACCAGAACCAATTTCGGGATCAAAAAAATAGATTCAGTGGAAAGCTTTGTTTGAGATGTCGTCGCCAGTCAGCAGCATTTCGATGCAGCGACACCTACGACCATAGCGCTGCTTCCTATTGCACAACAAATTTTGAGGATTGATGGACAATAATGCTGTGATACCATTAAAGGCAGTAACTCCGACAGTCAATAATTTACTTCCTCGTTTCAGAAGTATGACATTCATCAGGAAACACGTAGCGCCGTGATGGAGGTGTCGTAGTGATACGCAAATTCAAATCAATGTACACACAGTCAGCTATCCGTTTGTAGTTGATAATTTGATACCAAAAAAGAATCTGAGGAAGTATAGAGGAATAGCAGACATGATTTGATGAACAGTGAACAACTTAAGTCAATGTATACGCGAGGCACAAATTCAATCCTCTCCACGATATGACGTTGAATTCAAATGCGTAGACGTATCTCATGAGGATTGATGAACGCCAAAGCTTAATGAATACTCATCAGCATATGAGTACTACCGTAAATGGAAAACATTGACGTCAGAGTCGTTGTGATTTGTTTTCTCATTTTAGTGGTAAGTTTCTAGCTTTTACAGTAAGAGACTATTGAGAAAAATCATTTTAGAAATCCATAACTCAACTAAAATCGATAGTTTTATAGACGAATACTAGACGAATTAAGTGTAATGTTTAATGAATTACAAACGCCACTTGCCAATCGTATACAGAATAACGTTCCAATACATAACGAACTTGAAGTTGGAATGAATCACTTCAGCCTTGTGAGTTTCTTTTTTGAACACGTGTTTTCTTTCTGGATTCTCCTTGAATATTTCGATGAATGCATTGTCTCTGTAGTTGATCACTCAGAGTACTGAAACATCTCCTAGATTACTCACACTTTCGGTCCCATCAATCAATCAACATGGTGCAATGCGTTTCTGAATTATGCGAAAATGTCGTTGGCTATGTATCAGAATCGTGGAATGGAACCAGCAACACCTCAGGTGATTCAAGTTCGATAACTCTACAAGATGATCATCACTCACTATAGAATAGAATAGACTTCAATTGAGTATCATTGACGTCGTTGTATTTCATTTCATCGAAAATATAACGAATCCAGTGTAAGAAAAAAACATGATAACTTCTGGTAAGTTGTAAAAATTTGACCATCTTCCTCAAAAATAGGAGGAAAAAACACGCTTTTTTTATAATCGCGTTGTTAGATGAGGTTCTATTTTACATTTACACCTCAACTGTAGAATGTCATCTGAAGATCAGAATGATGAAGATCTATAGAAAAGAGCCATATCTTTATCATATATCAATTCAAATTCTTGTTAAATGATGCGGTATGAAAGCGTGGAACTGAGTCGTGTTTATCACGCGCTTATTCACTCATCAAGCAAGAAGACTATCCTCACAATGTCTCGTCAGGGATATTTTTCTCTCGACAAGATGATGAGGGCACAAATCGCAACATGAAGAATCAATAGCTGAATTCGTTCGTAGCGAACCTATCACACTTCAATATATGACGTCATCAAGAACATCTATAGATGAAAAAACGTCTGATAGAGTAATTGAAATCAGGAAATGTTCGCACCATACGATCGGCAGACCTTGCCGCAGAACTGTGTACTTCTCCAATGCAATCATATAGTACTTTACTTTGAAATCCTAACTTAAAACTTTAATGTCTTGGAAAATATTGAACCTCCTCATTAGAGAAATAACCTATATAGGAGGAAATGAGAGAAAAGAGAAAGAACTAGCTTAACTTTTTTTTTCTTCCAGTACAATCATTAGACTCAAATTTTTTTCTGGATGTCATCGGATCGTCGTCAACTATTCGAGGATATTGATTGTTTTAGCATTTTGATATTGTTGAATATTGTATTTGATCTATTTGATGTACCGTCTAATAATTCAAATACGAAAAAAAAAAATATTATTCTCATTTGTGATTCATTTCAATAATTTAAGAACACATTGTTATTGATTAGTGTATTGTTAAATTCATTGTTTAAATAGCATCCATTACATTACAATTAGTAATATACCGTAGTAAATGTTAAATTGTAATGATAATCTCTATTGATAATCGCAAGTTTTCTTTTTTCTCGTTTGTTTTCATTTAAGTTGTTAGAAACAACGTGAATTTTTACGCTAGGTGACTTAAATGAAAAGCTTAACTATTGCGTCCTTTAAATTGTTTTCATTGTTTGCTTACATATCCATGGAGAATAAATATGCGATTGAGTACATGGCTTTTCTCGTTCTCTACTAATGATAACATTCAATTGAATCGTTATTAAGAAAACTCATTTGCATACATTTTGTTTACCTCAATGCTCACACCAAACCACAAGACCTACTTTATTCTTCTTGCAGAACGAATTTATTCTGTATCGATTTCATCACTGAAGTTAAAGCTACCGACCAGCTCAAACTTACTGCAATCGACTACAAAAGAAAAGCTTCATCGAAGATTACAACATAAAACTCAAAAAGCTATAAAAGAAACTAAAAATACCTACATAAGTAGATCAATAGTGGGTTCATAGGTCAGAAAAGAGTTGAATGCCTGAGGCCCAATACCGTAATGTTGAGATACGCTAGAACGTTGAAATTGTGGAAAGGTTAAAAGCGATCAGTGTTCACACAATGTCGTATAGCATCTACCTCATCGCTTTTGCCTCAATCTTACGCGAATGATGCACCAAGATACTACTTGGTCATATTAGTGTGTTTAGAAGTCCGATGCCGACATGTGATTACTACGAGACAGATGAAAATTGAGGTGATAAGAGCCTCCTATACACGTTCTGTAGAAGAACAAGCTGTATTATTCTGACATCCCTTCCCGAGACTTCTTCCTTTGTTAAAATCGAAATTTATTCAATATGTTGATGCTCCAGAGCTTCTTCACTATTCTTTTCTATATCTCTCATGTATAAGCTGCATACTTGTTAAAATGTTGTGATTCTTCGTAATACTATAAAATTTCAAATTTTTATACTTGACGTTCGCATGCGTAAAAGCATTCAGAATTCCAATGTCTTTACATGAACAACAGTATGACTGATAAGCTTATGTCAGACTAGTCCACAAAGTTCACAACTGATTGTGATAAGCTATCGACAAGTACTGAATAAATGTATCGAAGTTATTTACATATACTATCTCATCTGATGGGACTAACTGAAAGTTATAAGAAATGAAATGGTGTGTCAATCAAAATCAAACTCTTCACCTCACTAGGCTATCAAATTGACTATTGCGATGAAGAGTATTTATGATCAAATAGAATATCAGTAATGCAGTAAGATGAAAACCGATTCAACAACAATGGATAAGTTTCAAATATGTGGTTATACTAAGTCAAATTACTTACAACATTTCAACTATAAAAAGTGAAGAAAAAAAGACACAGAATGTACAGAACGTAGGAATTGAAGGGATGTAATCGATCTAAGTAGGAGAAAAAAGAAATAGATGAAATTTCTTCAACGTAAAGGTTCTTCCTACTGAAAGTACTTTACAAACACTTCTTGCAAACGAAAATGTTACGGAAAGTGTCCAACAGATAAATTTCAAATAAATTCTTTATACTGAGGTCTTCAATAGTCAGTCAAAGTGGCTAGAATATATTAATTACATTGTAACAAATCTGTTAAACAATAATAAGCATAATAGTGGAGATTTTTTTCAATACATAAAATAAAAACAGTGCAGGTATGCTATAACTGACTCAATTGAAATGGTCTTAGGGGCTAAAAATCGGACTCGATTGCTGCAACTTCTGTTTTTGACGAAATCGAACATAATGCTCTTCGAAGCCTCGAATCAATGCCTTAATTATGAAAATATAATGGAAATACGATTTCCAGAAAATACATAGGAAGAACTTTGGCATAGAAATGAATAAATTGGTATGAAATATTTATTGATTGAATGCTATCGTTCCGGTAATATTGTTATCCTCAATAATTTAACCATAAATGTCAAGATTACAACATAATCGATATTGCAACAACAATATAATTGAAAAGAATTGTAAAAATCTTTGTTTAACAGTAAATTAACAAAATGTGTTCTGGAGCACATTTTTTATTGAACGAATGAGCTTCTTGAAGGAAGATAATGAGTTCAGTGAAGATGACATCTACCTCCCGACATGATACGGCATTGATGGAGAAGTTTTATTCCATTTCAAAGAATAAAGTACTAAATTGGAGTGAGAGAGATATTTGCAAAGAGTCTAGTATTGGGAGCAAAATCTAAAGTTTTTTTTTCAAAGAATTGTTTGTCTTTCGAGTTCAAATCTCTACAACAAAAAAGTCCCAAATTTATTACTAAAATCTGCTTTTTTTCTTTTTTTCAAAATCTCTTTTGAAATATAAGAATTTCATTAAGTGTATAGTATGGTAAACATACCAATGGATCGTAGTGTTGAAGGATTTTTGTGGAGAGAAATTCGATAATATTACAATTTTTAAACTCAACAATGGCGAATATGAGATCGGCTCGCTTTATGAAACCATGAATGCGCTCGACCTAAAAAGAAGCTCTTTCATCAATAAGAAGCAGATATAATTCATCTGTCTTATTGTTTCAAATGATACAAGTTTCGCTACTATTCACAATTTAAGTAAAAAATTTGAAGTACGGCTGGATATGCTCTTGTTGATAGTTGATCACTCATTTATGCTCTTGTTTCAATACCTAGCTTTCGTGATATCAACAAATTCTTCGAAAAAAGAGAAATTCAAATTTTCTTTTCCTCAGTTTGACTTTTATACGATTACGTTAATTGAAGTCGGTGATGGTGCACATTAGGAATCATAGGCATGTAAAAAAGGAGGAAATATATTCCTATGAAAGTTATAAAGCAAAACTTCAAAAACAAGAAAAGAAAGATAATAGGCTTGCAAGAGCTTATTTGAATAAAGATGTAAACATGGTTTCTTTTAAATCAAAGAAAAAAAATTGCACTAATACATTAGTACCAAGAACTTCAAAAGAGAGTGCTGACGTACTGTTAATCCTCTTTCGAATCCATGCGGCGTAACAAAGGGCTTTTTCTGTAATGAAGGCTAAAATAAAATTCATCAAGATGTATAAAATATGCTGGTTTTTAAAATACCTTGATTGCTTTCGTAATATCTTCTGTAGAATTATTTACTATGCTGGTATCAGCATCCACTTCCATAGCTTCCTACAATTGAGTAATGAATCACATATTGAGGAAACAAATGTTGCGAGCATGATAGATTACTTATTGATTGTGATATTTCATAAGTTCTGAAGTTTGTTTATAGACGAAACAAATATACTGTCAGCTAAATTAATAACCTAACAAAACACATTATCAGAAGTTTTCAATTTCAGTTAAATATAATTGATAATTTATGTCCCGAACAGACAAAACTGCAAAAGGCTCTTAAAATTGTAGCATCATTATGAGTACGTCACCAAAACGCAACTAAAATAGTTGTTACCAAATTTAAAATGTAAAAAAGTCAAGGTACTGCGTACGTTAGGCTTCAAAATTGAAGCATTAGTTGAAAATTAGTTTTAAAATCTCTGTGAGTGCCTAGGTACTCATACTCGATGTAATATAGTGGAGGTGAGTGAATGCGAGCCTGGTGTACACAATTACTGCAGATAACCAGTCAGTATCATGTCAAAGCTGCTAATATCATCAAATTTTCATTGTTGACAATTCACTGAGCATTGACGGGTTTGGTTGGCCTAGAGGCGGCTGCGAACCTGCGTACACTTATGCGTGTCCGCTTATTATGGTAGTACCTACACCGCGTTACGGGCTCCAATTATGCGAAAAGATAAAATAACAAGAATACAAAATTTCGTCAGTTTTCATATGCTACTAACATCCTTTGATATGTCTGAGCAAAAATTTGAAACCAAAATTAAACAAGTTGTTAAAATTACGATATCATCTATACTAACCTGGTCTTTACAATTCAGTGAACCACTGGCTCCCGATGCGTGGTTGTTGACAGAATTAACAATCCTTGAAATATTAGTTATCATATAAAAAAACTACTACAAAGAGCTATCGAACTAAATTAAGATGAAAAAGGGAATTCTTAGTTGTTATATTTTAATTATGCTTAGATCAACACTATAGAATCCAAAAGCTCTCCAAACTAGAAAGAACTTCGGAAATACCTTTCGCTGGTTGGGGTTTCACCAACAGTTGGATTAGCTGCCACCACCGGAGACGCATTGTTACTGGCCATAGATGAAGACTGAGTTTTGCGCTTTGGTAATGGCGGCGGTCGAATAACCTAAACTAAAATACACTGCAAGAAAAGTGGAAGACTACTCGTAGGTAAGCTCCATTTGATGCAAGTCACTAAAAGAAATGATCATAAGACCTTCTTGCTACGCCCCCTGCCTTAACTGAACAAACTGTTCTATCCCACAATACTTAGCCCAAATTATAACAACTTCATTAAAAACATATGTAAAATGACATAAAGACGATATAAGTAAACCGAAACCTAATTATTTCATTTTACATCTGATATACTCAACATGTTAAGAAGAATCGCATCAAACTCCAAATCCATCAGTCGTATTACGGTGACTAATTAGCGGAAAGAAATTGAGATCGAAAAAAAACAAGTGTGAAAAAAAAACGGGTTCTTATTAATAAAAAATACAACAAGTTTATAAATACTAACGAAAACCAACCTTTCTTCTAACCACTGGTGAAGAAACACATGAAGAAGAAGGAGGAAATGGATGCATAAGCATTTTATCAGAGCAATGCACATTAGAGGAGAGAGCAAATATAGTTTTGTCATTTGGACTTTGTTTGCATTCAAGAATACTGCATGACTTTTGATACTATAATTTACAATAAAATCTTTTAGGAAAATAAGAATTAGAAAGAAAATATATTACCGTGTTTAAGGTAATTTTGTTTTTAGCGGATGAGGCTGGAATATGAAAATTGAAAGTGCAACTTGCGTCGTTAGTAACGTCTAAGGTCTCCTTGCTAGAGTTCTCTTCGGACGATAAGGAATAGCAATCTTTTGGATTGAAAGCTTAAATACTCAAAAAATTCAAATATTACAATCCTGTTGGTAATTTAAAAATCATCAGACCCGCTTTAATTGTAAAACTAAATAGCTACTAACAAAAATACAAGTAAAAAATGAACTGCTACGATTCCCAGCCTTGTAGTAAACTGGTTTTTTCCAGATGTCCATTATGTTTTTAAACCATTTGCCTAGTAAAGTAACAAAATCCATGATCCATCTTGAAAAATAATATGTGAATATGTGTATAACTTAATAATGGCCTCACATCCGGATTGAGTGCTCATTAAAGTACTTCGTTGGGCACTTGAAGCCTTAAAATGTGGATTAAAACATGACAATCAATAAAAAAATTCATGGAAAACACCGAAAAAAGCACTGACGTTTTCTTCCGGAGGCGAGTTTTCCACATCAAGGTGATCTCTTTTAGCACCGCTTTGCCTCCTAGATATTCTTTCCCAGTATTCTCTTATAGCATCAGGACAATCCTAGACAAGATAATGAAATCCTATCTTATAGAAAAGTGGCATTCAATAGTGGAAGAAAGTAACAGGCTACACACTTATTAACAACCTTAAATATACCCTACTTAGAACTAAAAATCTGCAAAATATTAAATCTGAATTCTAAATGGAAGTAAAAATGACCATAAAGTAATCACGATATTACAGATTACATAAAAATCACCATAAGTAGTTCCTACTAATTATATATTACTTGTACATATCAAAATTACATAAGTGTTATTTTAACTTGCCGTTTTCGAATAGTGCAACCATTCGTCGTATTCCTTTGACCATCCATACCATCTTATTTTGTACTCAGATTCTCCATTGCGAATTCGATGACCAACTATACGCTCTACCTGAATACACATAATTAGATAAATTTCTGTAATAAGCACATTTTATAATAACACTATAAACTAGTTGCAAAATAAACAAACTGCGTGGTTCAACAGAATCTATTTTAACAGCAACTAGGGCCTATGCTCAGTAAATGTTACCAAAGCACATCGTTCCCATACTTCAAAATTACCACTATTGCATAAACAATTATCTGGACAAATAATTACAACATGAAATCATACGCAATATTATTATACTGATTAAAAATACCTCATAAACTTCTTCCACCATTTCTGGATTATCAGGAACGCTCTGAAAACAAAAATGAAATCATACGAGCAGTACTTGGAAACGATGAATTCTTCTACGAAACTAAATCGCTATGTGTTAACCTTTGGCTCTCCAATTGGTAATCCGGTACGTTTAGCAGACCTCGATTTCCTCTTTGTCATAACTGCTATAAATAAACAAATCATATGAATCCTTGAGCAACTGCATATTACAATTATTTCAAATTTCGGACACACAACAGAAATCGCAAATATTTAATAGGAAGAACAACATAGATAAACAATCGTTATTAAGCAACATCGTTAATGATGCGTATTGTCCGTAGTGAAAGACAGCGACAGACATTGTTGCCAAACATCAACATATGGCGACAAGCATTGTCGCCAAACAACATGTAGGATCATAAACCATTTCTCATACTGTTTCAGAAAAACTACAGTGCTTCTGATAAGCTACAATAACCTGAAAGTTCATTTGGAAATAATGCGTTCCTCGAATCTAGCGTGTGAACTATTCTCCCAGGTGAAAACCGGCCCAACGTGGCTGGGAGGTGTTCCTAGGACTTCCATTTCGATATGGAATGCCTGCCAAGAGTAAACTTATTAAGAATTAGAATCATCAGCGCCTTGATGAAATGAAGTTACAAGAGAGGCCAGTTAGTGCCTGTGGCGAAAACCATGAAAATAACTAAGCACCAACAAAACTTCGTCGCGCCAATGTCATGTGTGCAGAGGACCACCACCTTGGCCGACAGTAGCACGAGGAATCAAAGAATGGAGAATTTCAGAAGTCTAGACTACGCGTAAAGACGGACAATTCAAGCAGTCATGTTACCAAACATGGAAGCGCTTCGCTTAGAAGATAAATATTGAATTATTTTTTGTGAAACTGTAGATTTCATAGACATCGTAGTAATAATATCGTTCAAGACACACTTAGATATGTGGTTGATTGCAGTTTCTACGTGGAATTTGTGTTCATTAATATCACGTATTTACTTGGTCATCTGATAGCTTCTTCGCGTTTGCTTTAATCAGTTTTTCTTCTATTTTGAAATCAGGTTACTGTCAAGATCGAAAGGCTTTGGAAATTAAAGCGGATTAACGTCTGTTACGCTAGATTATACTTAACGAGAGCAAGTTGGAGAGTCGAATATATAAGACGACCAAGGAAATCAAACCTGCGTGTGAGCCAGGCATAACTACCGATCGTCGGAGTGTGTCCCATTGGTTCGAACACTTCGACGAAGATGATACCAGCTGTGAAAGTCAAGCTCACTCTGGCCGAACAGTCACCTTATGCGACGATCTGTGCCACGAACTGTGAGTGCATACAGATTCAGGTACCAGGAATTCTACTTCCGGATATCTGGTAGAATATCTTCCAGATATTTAGTTTCAGAGGTCCACGGCTGTAGGATTTTTATGGTTGAATGACATGTTGAATCTCTGAAGAGAGGACTTTTGTAACAACACATCTTTCTCCTTCTTGTATAGATATGATTGTGACTGATGTAACTTGAATCTGACTGATGAAGAGGTCTGTGTGGAAGTTATAAACAATTTCCTGCATTGTCTTTCTTTAGGCACCATTGTTCCATCTTGCCGAAGGAGAACAGCTATCGTTATCCTGAACTTGGTAGACCTCATCTTCTTCATGAATCAATTCTGGTGGTCTCATTGTAAAGTTATTTTCAACGATACTCTTTGAATTCGTGCAAGTTCGAACACTAGCTAGTTACGGCTGTGGTTTTGGTTCCTCGACGTATAAGCTCAAGAATTTTAGATTAGGTCAACCCGATTCAATGATGGCTTTGTAATTTCGTTTCTTTGCAATCGTAGCTTTCTCTTCTTTAGACATGAAGTGCATGTGGTTGTCGATGCCTTATAGAACTTCAGGACAATAACAGTATCCAATAAACAGAATCTATTCACTACAAAGTAATCAATTTTGTTATGATACTTTCCAACAGGAGACTTCCACATCCGTTAAAATGCTAAGGGCTTTTGGAATCGTAAGATAGCGTAGATTATCTTGTTCGTGATAATAAACTCTAAATTGAGTGAAATTTTAAGAGGCTAGAGAATCAATTAGATTGTACTACTTGAAGTAAAGGAATTATTATTTTGTGACAGTGATTTGTCCATCTTTCAACAAATTCAATTCATTTCAGTCAGATTATAATAAGTCTTATCAGAAGGTATCATTTGTGGAATCACTCCGGGAGGCATTTCAATCTTGAGAGTAAAAGTTGATGACTAAGCTAGTGATATCAGTATCGTTCTACTGGACAGTAAGTAAAGTATGTACTTCCTCCTTATAGCACAAAGGAGTTAGCAGGGATTGTTGAGTCCGTCAAACTGTGCAAAAATAATAGCTTTTAAGCTGTGAGGCTCACAACAGAACGACCACACTTGCTCATCTCATTTTTTCAATAAATCATTGAACGCAAATGATGATGTTTTTCAAGCTTTTCCTACGACTGGAATGCTTTGGTGCAAATTTTGCGTTATGAAAATTTACGATAGACGGCAAGTGAATCAAGTGAAAGTCTTTTCATCGTTTTCAGGAAATCAATATTGTAAGTTATGTAAGTGAATGTGTAATATAGAAATGAAGTAATGAAAGTAGAACGATAAAAATGAGGTAACAGTTAGTCACCTCAAAAAAACACACAAAGGAAAGTGTTGGCTGACTGAAGACCAGACGATATGCTTAGAATTTATTGTAAAAAAAAGAATACGAAGTCGCAGTACTAATTTGAAAGGGAATTATGCAACGAATCGTCCCGGTTACATCAATTCCAATGAGGTACTATTGTGATCATCGAACAATTTCTTCGAAGAATGATTCATGGTTGTTTACATACGGTTGTAAGCTACTAGTTTTTTAAAACGAATAGCAGCACCGAATAACAAATCCATAATGATTCAAGTTGATTTGAATGTTATTTTTTCTTTTCAAGCTTCTACTAAAGCGCTAAAACTCCCTGGGCTATTAGAAAGTCCTACTGAAATATCAGACTCAGTAAACAAGTATTGTTATCAGTATTGATACCAGAGTAATTATCTTTGATATGATATCGTATCAGATCAATTATTGAACTGACCAATTATTTTTCGTGAATTTTTCATGTGCCACACGATTGCTACTGAATATTTGTGTAACAATTGAATGGTTGGTTGGTTGCTCGGTTCGTGGATAAGAGCGTAGGACTGAGGAGGTTGAGCGATCGGGAGGAAGAGGAGGAGCGATAGGAAAAGTTGGTTGGTGTGGTGAAAATTCGTTTCATATCCCATCGCATATCAACCATTCGTCTCTTTGCGATTCGGTGAAAGCCGGACACCGATTGAAGCAAAGAACCTCGTTGAATTCGTCGTTTCGTGATTTTCAAACGATTCGGACAATTTCTCAATCGTCGTGTAATTACGAATAATTGACTGATTTATTGTAAACGTTGACTCCTTCGAAACACGTAGCGCTCAAGAATCTCATCCGAATCGACTTCAGTCAGGTCAGGCATGGCGAGTCGTCGCCAGAAACAATTCGATCGTAAATACAGCTCATTCAGGTAATGAACATTCTTCAGAAGAAATTGTTTTCTGTTGCATAACTCTGAGTTCATATTAATTCGTTGCCTTCTCTTACATATAAGCTTCATTTTGCATAAATTACTATGAGGATGAAAAGTCTGGATGTATATTCTCTATGATCATATCAACAGTTTTTCATTTGTTAACATCAGTACGTAAGTAGTGTAATAAAGTGCTGACGTTGATCATTGATTATTGACGTCTTTTACGTTAAGTATTGATAGAATATTATCAATAATGTTATGATATTACGTTAAGCTTAATACCTAAGCTTATATCAAATTCAAATTCATTAGAAGTTCTTCTTCAGTGTGGCCGTAGTGAGGTAGTAACCACTAGCTCTAAACTATATTATATTTTGTATTATTTTTTATCGAAATATCGATTAGATTTATCTAAATCATCAGCATACGAAACATTTGTTGATTTTTTGATCTCTATTATTGATTTGTTGTAACTTTGTTTTATTTCTTTTACAACCTCATAAGCACTGTGTAAACACTTCATCGTAATCAATTCCTCTGATATCTGAGCCTCATGAAAAAAAAACCAGCTAAAACTGTTTTATTTGTTAAGCTTCATTATTTGAAATATTTCTGACCACTATATTTTAGATTCTAATTAAAATATTTTAATATAATATTATATTATTTTGCTGTGTTTCGAGTTCCGAGTAACAACTCAGATCACCAGAAATTTTTTCCTCCTTTTCATTTATTCAAAGTGCGAACTGTTTCAAAATACTATGAAAATGCTTCGCGTATGTTTTTCGGTAAGTTTTTCTAGTATGAGTTTGTGAAAGTGATGAGGTTGATGTTTGACGCGCAAGCTGTCCAGTTGTAGATTTATTTGCCATTGGCACTCAACGTTCTTCTAGTGCTTGAGTAACAATTTTAAAAAAACAAGAGTGTTTGTGAGAGAAATCGTACTAGAGGAAATTCATTGTGGACGCAGCTACAGCTTTTCGTCAGCTTTTCGATCGTTTTTCTCAAAGAAACCACTTCTTAAAAGCACATCTTAGCATTAGACTTAAAATCAATACAAATTGAGTGAAAATTCTAGAACTCATCTATGTCTTACTGTTTGATTTGGTTATTTTTCGTGATCAATTGTGACTAGGTGAGGTGAATAAACAAGCAGGAAAAGCCGTCGAAGAATCGTCGATTGATTCCTGTGTTGGGCTTGTAGATTATCTTCACAGCAATGTTGAAATGTCCTCTTTACCTCTTTAGCGTATCAAGTTACCTCACAAAAAATGTAGTTCAGCAATACTAGACGTTTTTGTTTTAAGTGATTTCCTCAATAGATCACAAATGTTTCTATCATCTCCTATTTCTCATTCGATTACCGTATATCTTATTGATGCTGTTGGAATATTCAAGATTTTATGGAAATGAGTTATTCGAAGAGTTTAATATTGACTCCTTTTGCTTATTATTGAAATTGATTTCTTTATGGCTCAGAAAAGATAGAATATTGTGAAATGTGTGAAATGGTATAAAACAACTATTGATCTTAGCACTACCTATCAATATCGATTTTTGACCTCATTAAAGATCAAAATGATATTTAGAAGATACACGGCGAGCGAAGATGTGAACTACAGTTCGCATTCATCAAGATCGGCTTTTCGTTCTGAATCGACTACCTCACGAAGCGACACAAGAGGACGTTCAATCAGTTCAGAAATCATCGCGGTAGTGTAATAAGAAGAAAAATTCGCTTTTTTAACATTCTTTATTCTATTTTAATCAGGTTTTCTGAATATAGCATGAAGTATTTTATGAGGCAAAAAACCTATTCAATCCTCAGTCATTCTGATTTACCTCATATGAACTATTAATACAATAATTGAATGAATTACTTTTCATTAATATGAAATTAATCTAGGGATCGGATACACGATCGTATCCTGTCTATATCGCTATCCAGGACTATCAACCTGATTCGACGGATGTTGAGGGTATTCCATTAGAGCAAGGTCAAATCGTCGAAGTACTCGACAAGAAGAATCCAGCAAATTGGTTGGTTCGAACCAAGGTTTGTTCTACTCATCGATCAATATGTTTATTTTTATTGTGGTTATGTAAATATACCATAAACAGTGACATGCTGAATGAACAGAAAAAACGAATCGATTTAAGTCAACATAAAGTTTACATTTTACTTTTACGTGAAGGCTTTACTTTTTACTCGATTATTGTTTATAAAATACTTGAGTAAACATGTTTATCTTTTATTTACTGTACATTTATTGCTAACATCTAATAATATTGTCATGAATATCAGATAGTGAGGAGGTATTGGATTAATTTGAGGTAATTATATGGTCACATTTTGAATAAAACTTACTACGACTAATCAATCTACAATGAATCATGGATATCTTTTGTTAAATTTCTTATATGATTTTTGTCTGAGTATGGTAAAATCTCTTCCTGAACTCGTTAATGCCCTACGGCGTAAATTTGCTTACGTTTATTCAAATTTATCATTTTTTCACTTGATCTTTTCAAAATGAGTTTAGTATTTGTTAAAGAATGCTTGGAACTTTGAGAAGGAGTTCAGAAATGTCTCGAGAGAATTCAACCTTCTAGGCTCGTCCACCAAAATCGGGATGGATACCTGGCTCATACTTCGAAACGCCAACAGAATACTATAAACAGCGTCGACGAACACGTGAACTTGGTTCGACTAGTGTTAAAATGACAGAGGATCAAGAGGCAATACTTAAACGAGAGTCAGTCAATTTTTTGAACTCAAACACTTCAGATTTTTTATGCAAAATTTCTTGCTTGAACTGATTTTGATGAGATGTGGTAGGATGATGTGAGAGACTTCTACTGATCTTCTACATAAACAGTGTGGCTTTTTTCTGAATACGTCACTGAAGGGAGGTTTTTTGTAACAACACAATCGATTGTTTTCCTCTCCTCATTAGGAGGTAGACGAGTTCAATTGTTGTAGAGATTTGAGTAGAAGTTGTGAGTGATTTTCTCTATTGACATTCTAGAAGCATTCAATGTTCTATTTTTTCGTAGATATTATCTAATTTAGTAATATTATGCTAAATTTGTTTAATTTTGAAAAATCATTCGATGAAAAAATACGAAGCTTGAACGAAATAGTTCCATGAAAAAATCTTAGATCATCACTCAGTCTGATTGATGGTGTAATGAATAATCTCGAGCTTTTTCTTCCAAAATGCCTAGTTAATGATTTTTTGATGCCCAGAAGAAAACTTCTTTTTCCAGAAGAAAACTTCTTCTTAGCGGAATACGGTAATACAATTTGATCACACTATTAAAAAAATCGAGTTTTAAGTGAGGGATATATAGATTGGGAGGTCGAAAGGCATTCTTCGTCTCTACATTTGATACAAAACAGTCTACAAATTAACTACGGTGGAAATCATTTGCATACTGAACGACGCCCTCAATCTCAACAGATGTTTCCTATCTCACAATTGTTAGGCTGATGACAAATTGATAGACTCATAATAACTCCTCAATTCCTCATCCGTATTTCACTTTTGCAAACATCTTTTTGTAACTGAGTTGATAATCGGATGAGAAAAAGCTAAATAGCGTAAAATGTAAGACTACAAGAATGGTTTATATGATTTTTTATTGTAATATACTGTAATATAAATATTACAGTAGGAAAATTAGAATTACTTCAATTGGAAAGTCAACTTACCGTAATGCTTTTGGTTGTGAGAAATTAAGCTTCAAAGAAAAGCAACAAGTACATTAAGACCTCACCAAAACACAATGACAACATTAGTGGATCACGCAGAGTGCTCTGAGGTTCTTCAATGTCCCTCATTTCTATAAATTTGAGTTTCTCACCTTATTTCAACATTCCTCATATTTGTCACGTATTTCTTTCCTTTATTTTCCTTTTTTCTTATTTTCTTTCATTGTTTTTTCTTTACCGACAAGTTTTCATTGAAAAGAAAAGGAATTCATTTGCTGTTTACATCAATAACCTCATTAGAAGATTCAAACATTGTCACTCAATCTGAGACTCTACGAAATTAGCCTCATTTAATAATCTTGATCTGCTTGTCAATCATTGATTTCAGGATGTTAACAGCATTAGGACTTATTAGTAGCATCATTTGCTGACGTCACGAGCAGTTTAGGTGAACGTGTCATGACATTGACTCATTTTATGCTAATCATATGACATAATGCTACGTACCATTTTAGTATGTCAAATAAATTTGACAGTTATAATGAAAATTGAGTAAATTCGTCGACATACTAACTACTAACTACTACCTCATTCCATTAATTTACCTCATAGTTAACACAATAAGAATTTCATTAATGAAAAAATTATCGATTCACTTCAATGCTGTATGTGTAAAACCGTAAAATTCATTTTCATATGATTTATTGTAAACGCTTTTAACGACCAATTATCGATTATCGATTATTGATTATTGATTTATCAATTATATGAAACTATTCGATGCAAAATAATTTTAGATCATAAAATTTACTATCTTAAAGAAATTTGAAGCACAGAATCCTCACAATTCTATGAAACTCTTCTTTTGATCTACCTAAACAGCTTCGAACTGCAAAACCTCAATACAAATGCAATTCGTATGAAAATTAACCATTATGTTGAAAAACCGTAAGAAGAACTTTTGGATGTAAATGTCATAGTATTTTTTATTCTATAATGATGTTATCATATCCATAACGATGTTGAGTTGTCCGCAAATCTTGTTACCTCAGGAGGGACTCGAACCTGCACCGATAGATATCCGGTATGTTGTGCTTATCTATTACACTAAAGAGTCCTTCACTTTACTATCGCTCTAGGCTTCATTTATACTATGTGAGTATCTTATCAGTACCCGCACGCATGCGGGTACGATCCGGTGAGCCGATATCGCATTCAGTTAAGCTGATAATAACGGGTTAATCCAAGATTTAGATATAATTATTATAGTATTTTTACTATATAGGAATGTTTAATGTCTATTCTATTTCTATAAACACAGCAGACCGGATATCTGTAGGTGCAAGCTGGAATCCCGCCTGAGGTTCTAAGATTTGCGACCAACTCAGTCTAGTTACCGATATTATAAGTTCTGAGATGCTTATGAAATCTGCATGTGAATCAGCATAAACAAAAATATGAGGTACAAGCTAGAAGTGATTTCACAGATCTCACAAGATGTACCTTATAGTTGAGTTTTGCTAGAGTACTATCGTTAACCTCCTAGAAAAAAAACAGGTTTTCTTTTGGTTTACTTTTGAAATCTGGTGATTGTCAACTAAAAAAATTGATGAATCGTAAAAATTATTATTCGTTTAGTAGATATTTGGATTTGTTGAGGAAGCAAAATTAAATTTGAATATTCCTGAGGCATTTATGACCTCTCATGTCACTATTAAACAATTTTGAATCATAAAACAACTGTTTTTGTTATAATCCACAATCTAAAATATTAAAATCGACAATTTGATTAAATATTAATAGAGAATAGAGTGGAAAAATGAGTGAAAAAGCTTGACACTCTACACTCTTGCCATTAATGAGGTGTTTTCTTGTATATAAATATAATATAAGCTTACAAATAGTTTTTATAGAACTCATTTGTAAATATTTTCGTTTTGTTTACATAAACAATTGAGGCATGTGTTTTTTTTTCCTCAAACATGAATTCTTCTAACGTTTTCGTTGATGTGAACGAATGTTCGAATGAACGTCAAATCAATGAACGTGTCGTTGAGGTTTAAACAGTGTGTGAGAGGAGTGAAATCGAAAATGCGTGGGTGTCTTAAGCTGTGCGACAATCCAGAAACGCAACACCATGCACCTCACGAAGGGTGTCATAGCCTCAAATGAGTTCAAAAATGAAATTGACCGCGAGAATTGTAACACCGTCGTCAAATAGTAGTTGATGATTCATAGAAAAAATAATTTTTAAAAATATAAAAAAATTTACTTTTATGTATCATTAATACAATTTCATAATAACTTTTTTGTGAGATCAATTTTGATTGATTGAAAAGAGACGCTCTATTTTACATGAAAAAATATTTACATTCAATTATTATCAAAAATATTTGAGGGAGAAGGAAACATTGAAGAGGGCACACTTCCCCTCAAGGGATTTTCAATAATCTGATTATTTTTTCTTCGGTAAAATAACTCATAGCATCGTAATATGGACGATGAATTAATGTAGAAAATTTATTGGGAATCATTGTGATGATGAGTGATTTTTCAGTCAAGTCTATCACGATCTTTTACGCACCGAAGAGGAATTCGTCGCTGAACTTCGTGGATGTGTTGAGCATTATGTTCATCTTCTTGACGACGCCAACATCCCACCGGCTATCGCTAATGAAAAATCTAAATTTACACTTAATCTCAACGAATTATATAATTTTCATGCAAAGTACGTTCTAATTTTTCTCTTAAAAAGTGTTTTTCCTCAATTTCATCCAACAATAATAATTCAGTTCGTAATTGTGCTGGGTAGGTCATAAGAGATGGCGCAGATCAAGTGATACGGTAGTGTAATGACTGAGCACTGTAGCACTGATATTTGTAAGTGCGGCTCAAGTCCTACTTGAGGATCCGAGTCTTGCGGCAAATTCAGCACAATTACGGACAGTACAATTAATATTGCAAAATAAAATAAAAACGATAATTTATTTTTTAAAATGATTCCTCATTTTTCTAGATGATGTCATTCTTGAGTATAACTTAATTACGGTAGTATTTATTGTAAATGAATATAAACATTTACTGAAATAGCTTTTAAGCATCAGTTTTAATTTTTAGTGTTATGCTAAAAGGGCTCAACTACTATTCGGATGATCCTGGAAAGGTATACGTTTTCCTCATTTTTTCCTCATTGAAAGGAAAAAAAAGCTTCTGTTATGAGTTAAACACTTGCATACGGTCTTCGTAGAAAGGATATTATGCTAATTTTTTCGTTTCTATTTCCAAAATCATGAAATTAAAATGGCGGATCTGTCCAGTCCTGCGGGTTATCGGTGGACCAAAGTAAAATCACAAACCTCACTAGCCTAGCAACAACCTCCCATAGCTCAACACTCGGCTTAAATCCACCAAATCCCTCCTCACATAGCTTTCATGGTTCGTTTATGAATGCGACAAACAGAAAGGCGATTCCAATCTTGAAAATTTCTACGTAATATGGATTTTTTTTCCGGAAGAGAACAAAATAAATTTGTTGTTGTTTATTTCTATGTCAGGATGAAAGCGATTTTGAAGCAGGCGAAAAAGCAAGACATTAGGTAAACAATAGATCAAAAATCATTTAAATAGATTTTAGAATTTGAACTTGCTACAAAAAAATTAACTATTCAGCTTTTATCGCTTATCGAAGCTCGAGATCCGTCAGTACATGTTTTAGCCGTAGCACTTTGGGAAAAAAAATCGATTTTTATTATTTTGATAGTTCAGAAGAAAAGAATACGATAACAATCTTCTCCTGAAATGTTCTACTGGCATACGGATAGCTGGTGATAATTGAAATCGTCTTACATGTGACTCAAAATTTTTTTCCTCCAACTATTTCGTTATCTAATGAGGTCGTTACAAGCTGCTTTAATCAATAAATTTACTGATGTCATGAAAATGTCATAACAGCTCTGTCGTCACTGTTTTAGTGGTATGAGATTCTTCAGAGAAAACAATTCGACTTCGATTTTCAATGATAATAATAATGATGAGGGAAAGAAACAGATCACGAAAATAGTAGTGAAAAACGAGAAACTTGAGGGTTATTAGAGACTTCTTTCTAAGAGATTTAGAGAGATTTTTGAATGTTATATTTAATATTATTATAAATATTTAGGTACTTTTCGATTTGATGAAGCTTAAAAATCTATTCAATTCATAGGTCGGTCAAACATTCATTCGTTTGGAACGCGATTTTGATCATCACGTTCAATTCGCCAAAGACCTCCCATCAACACTCGACCTCCTCGAACAACAACCGTTTAAGGATTTTTTTCAGGTTTGTCAAGTTTTACAAAATCATTCGATCGAATGATTACGTAAAACTATGTTATTTAGTATTTCTTTGTCGTTACGTTTTTTTTTCTTGCTGGAGATTCCCCTCATTCGCTTTTCGATTTGCATTTCATCTACCGTATCGCTACAATATCTCACCTTGAGTTACATTTTATCCACCGTATCTATACAGTATCTTCCTTTGCGTTTTGTATGTACTTGTACTTCAAATCTCATTGATCATCAACAGACTCCAACGGATACCAGTAAGACTTCCATTTCTACCTGTTGAAATGACGTGATTTCACAGGATTTTATTTTGCTCTAGAAATTTCTTGAGGATCGTAATCCCTCTCTAGAATCCTTGTGAATAGGTCTAACTATCGAACTTGTCGTCTTCTTGCAATGCGTTTGATATCCAACCACTTGCAGCTTCTCTCTATCAATTAATATTTGTCCTTATCACTTGTCCGACCCCACCCATATCGTCGACAGTTTCGCCTATACGGCTTCATCGTTGGTCTTTGGCCGCTGACGTACGTTAGAACTTCAGATTCCTTCTTAAACTTCTGTGACATTGGGAAACGTCTAGCATTAGCGTTTCGATGAAGCGCAAATGTACTCGTTCATTCAAATATGGTCGTTAACATTCGTCTGAACAACTAACGACCCAAATTGGATGTTTAAAATTGAAAAGACATGGTCCAACAGCAGCTTTGACAATCTTGATCGTCTACGCTTCTACTTCAGACTACGATAAAGATGAGATTGAAGCAATCTATATGGACTTGTTGATGTTCTACAGAGACGACTATACATTCTAAAGGGCATTGCTGGCTATTTTGATGTTGAAATTGGTCGTTGAAGAGAACGCCTGAAGAACGTTACATTGGTGCTCGGTTTTGAATGAAATAAACAGGGAGAGCGACTATCAGATGATCCATGGGTACTCGTCATCACGACAGCTTTCATCCTTACGATGGACGTAGGAGTCTCGTGGCGGAAAGTACTATAACCAAATAGACCACGTCATAGCAAAATAGAAGGTTTCGTCTAACGGATGTCGCTGTTGTCCCGATGTTCTCTAGGAGATCGGACTACCGATTTTTCTTGACATGTAGAAAAGAGAAAGACGCCACGAAAAAAAAACGAGTTGTCTAAACTCAAGTAAATTGAGATTTATACAAATCGTTAGCTAATTTCTGAAAAGAAGCCATCTGTCACGACATCGACGAGGAACTTTACCGGTTCATCATTCAGCACCGTTAGAAAAGCTAAAAAAGGCTGAGGGCTCAAAAAATACTAAAAGACGTTTGTCTTCAAGAGCTCTTGAGGTGATACGACAATATGGAGCTGTTAGAGCCGTAGGCAATGATCACCTAACGTCGTAACGTTCGTGAAGTGCTGTAGAAAGCGACAAAAGAAAACCTCAAAGAGAGAAGAGCAAAATTGAGGATGAATGAAGCAGCTTCTAGCCCATTTCTTTTAAGGTGCACTGTTCAAAAGAAAAAAAGCTTCATTATCACATCTTTCTAGCATATTTTTTGGGTTCATGTGTATATCTAGAAAAATTTTTCTCAGAATATTCAATAGAGCTTTTCTTCGAAAAAAAAAATCGCTTATGCCTCATCCTCATAGTCTTCTCATTCTGATCTTTTTAAGCTTCATTTTTACTAACTCAGAAAAAAATCGAGGTTTAGTTTTATTTCCTCATTTCTCGTTTATTTTTTCTTCTTCAAAAGCAACATTCTTGTACTTTTCTCACTTTTCCCTCGTTTTTTTTTGCATATTTTTTATAATTACTTATACACGTCATGTTATCGATAAAATTTTTTATCGATTATTCAATGATTATCAACGCTATTTTTTATCATTATAGTTACTCATAACGTGCCTCAGCATTCTTAGCTTCATCTATTAAAATTCATTTGCATATTTTTCGTTTCATCTCTTTCATTCAGCTTCATCATTTTTCATGCATTTGGTTTTGACCAGTTGTTTTTCCTCGTATCCTCAAATCGTTGAGGGTAAAAATACAGATGAAAGGTGCTTATATGAATGAGTATATTTTAAAAATTTACATTACATTTCATAGATAGCGATAAATTTTTGTGAATCTCCTTTTCGTGGAATTTTTGTTCTAAATCGATTAGTGATTGAGGAAAATTCAAGGCTCATTCATCATTCAAAGCAGAATTCGATATCGATTACGATTCACGTATTGACTTACCTCTCCTACTACCTCATAGAAACTCAGAGAGTGTATATTGATTTTTTCAAGAGAATATTTCATAATCCTCATGCCTATTACATTCGATATCCTCTATTCTTCCTCATTATTGAAAAAAATCTAATTAAAAAAATAAACAATGCGTTTTATTAAGCATTTTGAAAATTTACATCCTTTTATATTTCCATTTAGACTCAAATCAGAGAATTTCTAAAATTTTCATTTCATTATTTTATCGATTTTTTTTTCATTCTGTATTTCGTTATTATTTCGTTTTCGAAACGTCATCATTTTTGATATACAAAGTTAATTATTTTTAATTTGTTTTCCTTTCGACTCCTTGTTTTGTTATCGATCAAATCAGTGATCGATTGAATGATTTGATCTCATTGATCTACATTTTGTCAATGATCATTTTGCCATGCAATGAGAAACCATAACATTTTTTGTTTATTCGGTCATCATTTTTGGTTTTTCTCCTTTTCCTCGCTTACATCACTCATCCTCAT
Organism: Dictyocaulus viviparus; assembly: GCA_000816705.1. Lineage (NCBI taxonomy): Eukaryota > Metazoa > Nematoda > Chromadorea > Rhabditida > Metastrongylidae > Dictyocaulus > Dictyocaulus viviparus. The sequence continues at coordinate 102,947 of KN716484.1, read as the reverse complement.
ATACATATGACATCTGACGTCACAAATTTTGACTATTGCTTTACAAAATTTCAAAGCAAATTAGTTTTTCTTTTGAATTCATTGAGTTCGAAATCGAATTCCTCAAGTTTTAGAAGCATTGTTTCATCTTCATTATTTTTAAGAAATTGTTTTCTTTTTCGACTGTTTGTTTACGTATTGATTGTTTTTTTTAACATCTCGCTACTTTCAAACTCACTATCTAATTGGAATAGATTCAAAGCAAAAAAAAATTTTGAGTTACAAGCCAAAAGCATTAGCCTTGTAGAAAATTTCTACCTTGTTTTTTATTGAGGCAAAAAAGTTTCTAATTAGCAAAAAAAAAACATAAACAACAGTAAATGAAAAAAAACTTGGAAAATTTTTTATTTTCGTTGAAGTTCTGAAGCGCTGTTTACTATTTGTTGCAACTATTCAAAATTATGTAAAAAAAAACGAATCAAAAAAAAATCACGAGGCTATCAAAATTTACTCTATCAGATTTACCTCATTTGACTCAATAGTTCATTGTGCTTTATCGAGTAATTTTATGAACCTCCACATGTTTCGTATAGATTTTACATAAATTTTATATTATATAATAAATGTAATCGATAATTGTAAATATTCAAATGAAAAAATGCATAAAAAATTGCAAAAAAAAAAATAGCAAAAAACAATAAATAAAAAAAAAAACTTGGAAAGTTTTCTATTTTCGTTGAAGTTTTGAAGGGCTGTTTACTATTTGTTGCAACTATT